>JAJONR010002319.1:0-128298 GCA_029582245.1 Solanum etuberosum | reverse complement strand
GTGGAAGATAAATTGGAATTTAAGATGAAATCAAAATTAAAATAAGTCAAAAAGTAAGAGAGAGAAATACAGAAAAAACTTAGAATGAAAAAAAATATACATTTTTAATTATATTAACATGTGTCATGTAATGATTGGTGTGTGAACACACTTGCTTTTTAAAACCTGGGGCTGATCGAAAAATGATTTAATAATATCTGTTCAAAATTGTTTAGTGGGGTAATAGGACGGTTGCAAAGTTAAGGTGTCTTTTTGCAAATTCGAGACAACTTCAGTGGTGACTTTATGTCTTTTCTCATAAAAATATTATATGAAATGCAAACAAAATAAATTATTATTATCTCTATAATTACAAAATATCATATAAGTAAATTAATTTTCTCATTTTCGAAGAAGTCGTGTTTCATAATCAAGCTAGACTAAAAACTATATTCTTAATGTGCTTTCAACTACGTAGTAAAATGCTAATAGCCGATAGTTTTGCGTGTTTGAGAGAGTGGAGACTACTAGCTACTGAAGCTCTGGCCAAAAGGATAGCATGTATAAGCCATACAAGTTGGTGAGACTGTTTTATTCTTAATCAGAGGTTTCAGGGTCGAGCCTTGAGTATAGAGAAAATTTTGTTGGAAACGCCACCCCCAAATGAATCCTATAGTGCGTAATTCAAATTTAATCTGAGTTCCTATGCGGACTTCGAACACCGAATATTTCTTTGTACATTTTAGTTGTATGGACATTGTTATTGTAAGAGAGCACCAAAATTAAGGGACAAGGGTAGTGTAGTCTAAGAACGAATATTAGGACAAATAGTGACGGAGACATGATAAAATTCAACCCCACCTCAACAAGAACAATAAAATTGAGGAAGCTAAGAAATTATATTATGCATGTTTTCTATTTTTTAGCCTTATGGAGTATAGACTATAAAAACAATGAAACAAAATGAAAAGAGGATCAAATAACCACAAGGTGATTTAATTACCAAAAATATAAGGCTAGGAAAAATATCAATGCAAAAGAAAAAACATAAAAAACTTGCTTAATAGATAAAGTTTTTCTATTTTTTAACTTTGTAATCAGAGATTTAATTTAAATATATAAAATTCAATCAAATTTTTATTAAAAAAACGAGGACGTCCTTGTTTTATTATTTTAGAAAAAATAATTGAAAATATGGAGAAAAAAGGTTGCTCCTTGGACTTAATCTTGCGAACTCATGCATATCTTGATAAATCGTGAAACCCCTTCTCAATTGAACCAAATCTCTGACTTAAACTGAGGAATTCATCATTATAAATTATGAAATTAATCCAAACAAAGGGGGTCGGATGAACCCCTAAACTCCATGTAGCTCCTCCCTAAGAACAAAGCATATTGTGTTGATCTGCACAAGTTTGTAATTCTACTACTTTGGTGATTAATGAAAATCTTCATAATTACCAAAAAAAATAAAAATAAGATTAATAATATATTTAACTACAACATCAAAGTAATTACATTTATTTATTTTTATTTACATGAATATTAAATCAATTTTAATGATAAGTACTACTATTTATTATTATTATTATTAATTTTTGATATAATATTTTTTTAGTTAATGTATATTTTTATAATTACTGCATTAATACAGCACATTGACACGTATTCAGTTGAGGGCAATTCTTCCTTGTTCCTCATCCCTTCAGCACAGCACTCCCTCCATTTCAATTTATCAAATCCTAACCGTTGATTCGGACAAGATCAGCATGGACGGCCCAGATCTCTCAAAGCTATCCTCAATCGTGCGTCCCACCATGGTATATATTTCTACTCCTCTTCACCTTTTACAGATCTCGCCGGTTACCCTCCTCCGTTACAGTTCGCCGGAGAAGTACAATTCTAATTTTCCGATCGGAGCCGGAACACTGAAAATACTTCGATCGGTACCTATATATATGTAATCACCATTATGCTTATTATCTTGTATATCTTCACCACTGCATGTCGGAGTGTTAGGGTTATGTTTAGACCATTTCTGTTGGATTATCAATGTTTCATTTATTAAACGTCTCAGTGAACTGATGTGTGTTGAATTGAAAATGTTAACATTTTGTTTGGTTTAGGAGAAATTGATGCAGAATTGTATGAGCATTGGTTGCAAATTAGAGTTAGAATTGTAGTTTGATTATAAAGGAGATTGTAAAAGCTTAATGAATCTTAGCTAAGTGAATGAGTGTTATATCTGGTTCTTTTAATGTTATTGCAGTGCAGTTGCAATGAGTGGTTGGCTATGCGAAAGTTGCTTAGTACTCTGGGAAGCTCGTGTAGAGAGTAATAGTGAATAAAATGGAGTTTCTGTGACATAGGAGAATCAATACGCAACGGTTTTGTTGCTATTAGGAACTAGGAGGAATCAAATTGCTAGGAATGAACTCACACTGAAGTGGCCATATTGGTCAACTGAATTCTGCTTGTGTTCGACTATAGTTTCTGATATTCTTTCGTCTATTTTTGGAACATCTAAATTATAGGATACCTGGTTCAATGCGCTTGTGCATTATAGAGAAACTGACTATGTTTGGTTGTCAGTATAACTATTTCCAACTTTTAGTGGTCCATTTCGTCTTTCATCCTTCCTTATGAATCGACTGCAATTCATAATTGGAATTTGATGTCATTTTAGGTCGAATGAATGTCAGGTAACAACACGAGAGACAAGCATTGGGTTGGTCTATTCTATTTGGAGCAACTCATGTTATTATCCCTTCTCCACATACTTGCTTGACTACATAAATTTTAATCAAATTAGTATCAAGAAGTATCATCAGATTGTATCAATTGTAAACTTGGAACTCCCATTGTCGAATCATAATGTTCATAATTTCCTTGTAAAAAAATTCATAACATTCATAATTCTTCTCTTTAACAAGCTTAGGTTGGTCATATCAATTCTTAGATGGAATTAGAACTAATATCTTTTTCTTATTTTTTTGTCCTTTTTTTTTTGGGGGGGTGGGGGGTGATGAGAGGGCTTGAATTTTAAGCACTATATCAAGACCTTCCAAGCATAATACCACATTCTTGGAATTTCAATCTCCTGCAGCTGATGAACAGAGTACCATTTTAGGAAGAAAGAGATGATTCGAAAAATTAAACCTGGAGTAGATACATGATAACCCAGTGTTATTGTTTACGACTTGTCTCAAACAGATGTTGACCCTACATTGAATAGTTGATACCTGATAAGTTAGTATTACAATTTTTAATTTGTCTCAAACTTGGAAAGGTAGATTGACAAGCTAGTATTATAGTTTACAACTTGTCTCAACCTTAGAGAGGTAGATACTTGATAAGCTAGTAGTATTGACTATTGAGACTGTTTTTAAGATTTATTGTTGATTCAACACATTTCTGAATTAAGTTCTGGGCTCTTTAAAGTTTTCTATATTGGTCAAGTCATTTTTTTTAGTTTTGCTAAATGTTCTCTTTTATATCCTTAATCTCAAATAGAACTTGAATAAGAAAAGGAATGTTGCAGGATGTCATTCACTTCGGGAAAAAGAAGGAATGTCATTCACGATTGATTTACTTGCATTTCCCCTTTAGTAACTAGCTTAGAGTTTCAACAAAAATTCTTTCCTCGGTAAAATCTCAAATCACAATCTTTTTGTTGTAATCTTTGCAGATCTTGCAGTTCTGAGTGGCTAAGTGAATCCATATGAAATGGCTTATGACAACTCCTCCACGATTGAGCCCAAACGTTCCCATCAATGGTTCATGGATGGCATCGAGCCTGAATTGCTTCCCAACAAGAAGCAAGCCATTGAAGTACCTAGTCACAGTTCATTCTCTGGACTTTTAAGTTCCAATATTACCCCCTGGATGAACACTCCTGGTTTCCACTCAGTACCAGGCCAATATGCAGAAAGGCAGTTTGACAATGACAGCGCAAGATCGCTCAGCTTTGATGACAACAGTGTTCCATCCGTTGGCATAGGCAACATGAATATGTCTAGAAAGTTGATGGAAGATCCATTTGGAAGTGATTCCTCATTTGGTTTATCCATATCCCATACACTGGAGGATCATAGATTAGGTCTTAACTATAGTGGTATCAGAAAGGTCAAAGTCAGCCAGGTGAAGGAGGCTGATAATTTCATGCCCGTGTCAATGGGTGATATCTATACCAGAGGGATCAGCAATGCAATGCCAACAGATCATGCTTTTAGTAAGGCTGAGGATAATTGCATAGCTATGGGACTCTCTTTCAACGGAGGTGATGAGCATCTGATGTCATTAGGTGACACATTTAATAGGGAAGACAACAGTTTCATATCTATGGGTCAACCTTTTAACAAGGTGGATAGCAATGAAATATCAGTGGGTCACAGCTTCAAGGAGAGCAGCTCACTGTCAATGAGTCACCCTTTTTGTAAAGATGAAAGCAATCTTACTATGCTGAATCAAAGTTTTAGCAGAGAGGATGATAGCACAATATCAGTGAGTCACTCATTCAATGACAATAATACTGCCATATCAATGGGTCAGCAATTCAGTAATGATGATAGCAATATTACATCAATTGGACAAACTATTAATAAGATGGCTGACACCAGTCCACCTATGAGCCACTGTTACAGCAAAGTCAATGACAATGCCATATCAGTGAGTCAGACCTATAGCAAAGTTGAAAACAATAATTTGTCAATGAGCCAATCTTTTGGCAATGGAGAAAGCAATATCATATCCTTTGGTGGATTCAATGACGATGACGATATAAATTCTTCTGGAAGGCTGATTTGCAGTTATGACTTATTAATGAGTCAGTCTGCAGGCCAACAATCGGATATTGTGACTGGAAAGCGATTGGTTGAGTCAAATGCAGATACAGTTACAAGTGCTGCTCAAATGGCTGGCAGTAAGGAATTTATTTCCAAAAAGGAGGAGCAGAAAGCAACTAAAAAGCCTCCTTCTAACAGTTTCCCTTCAAATGTGAGAAGCTTGCTCTCAACTGGTATGTTAGATGGAGTACCTGTCAAGTATATAGCTTGGTCCAGAGAGGTAAACTTTACATTATATGAGTTTTATCTTTGCAACTGTGATGTTCACTAGATGACACTGTTCTTCCTTTGCATGGTAGAAGGAGCTCCGTGGTATTATAAAAGGCTCTGGTTACCTCTGTGGCTGTCAGTCATGTAATTTTTCCAAGGTACATTTGGTGCCAGTTTTCATTATTGCAGGACCAGCTTGTTGTACAATGTACTGATCAGATGTGGTGTAACTTCTACGTGTAGGCAATTAATGCTTATGAGTTTGAGCGACATGCTGGTTGTAAGACAAAACACCCTAATAATCATATACACTTTGAGAATGGGAAGACGATCTATGGGATTGTTCAGGAGCTCAGGAACACACCTCAGGATTTACTATTTGAAGTTATTCAGACAATTACTGGATCGTCCATTAACCAAAAATCATTTCGCATCTGGAAAGGTGTTTTAATTAACTGAGCTGTTAATATTCTAGAATGTTTACTTTTTTCTCATGTTGGCATCTGTTCTTATGTCTTCAGAATCTTTTCTAGCTGCGACGCGTGAACTTCAGCGTATATATGGGAAGGATGAGGTCAGACGACTGTCATAAAGAGGAATCCATGTGCAAGGTATGATGCAAAAACATGTCTACATCTTCATACCATATAATAGAAGTATGTACTCTTTAATACTTTGTGGCCCTATAAATCATGGTTGTCCAGAATGGTTTTTTTTGGGACGCCATTGACAGAAACTACAGGAAGAATTCATGATACTAATCCTGCACAACGTGTATTATAACTCTCCTGAAACCTGTTTATTAAAGCCAGAACAAGCTCATTCATACATTACGAATTTAAAGAGCTCAGAGAGAAGTTTCTCCAAATTAATTCGTCATGTCCACGGAAGCTATAAATTTTGTGGGCAAAGTTGGAAGTGGTTCCAAGGCAGTGACTGCGAAGGAGGCATACTGGCAGTAAGATTTTCACCTAATTGGAAGTGGTTAAGTCATTAGAGATATACAATTTGTTGAAAAGAGATTATAACATCTGTTAAGTGCTTAAAATGCTAACTTTAAACAACTAAGTCGACAATGCTTATGAAAGTGATTAAAGACATTTGTAATGGATGGGATGCTTATGATTTTAGTTTCTTAATTGGAAAAATAGACAATGATCTCTGCCTATGTTTTGGATTAAAGACATGTGTTCTTACGTAAGGTTAGCTAGAGACATGTTTAAAATAATTGGTACTTCCTCCGTTTCAATTCAAATGACATAGTATGAGTCAACACAAAATTTAAGTTAAAACGGGAGACTTTTGAAACTTGTGTTGCTATAAAAGCTTTTCATTAACGGCAAAATGAGAAGTTATCTGCTAGATGTTTCCAAATATAGAAATGTGTCATTCTTTTCCCAAAGGATATGGATTAACAAGGAAATATTGTCACTTAAGATTTTATCTGAAGGAGGAGTAAAACTGTCCTTATAAAAAAATATCCAATTGTCAAAACTGTAGTACACCACTACATAGATAGCATGCTTAGGCTTAGACTGCGTAAACTATCAATTATAAAGAAGTACTCTTAGAGATAGCAAAACTTTTAAACTTAGCGGAAAGAATCAATTAAGCTAGGACAAAGTAAAAAGGATAGCTGGTGATGAGATAAGGATAAGAGTATAAATGTGGAACATAAAGATTTAGGCAAGTGCATGTACACATTGAAGTGTAAAGTAAAAATACCTTTTCACTTCGTATTGAATGATACTCCTTCCTCCCATTTATTTGACATGGAATTTGAAAATGCTAGTTTCATGTGCATATCATATTGGAAGGAATAAAATAAAATGATAAAATAGAAGTTGTAAAGTAATTTAAATGAAGCGAAATGAGTATTGAGGATTATATAGTTGACCCCAATAGTTTGGTTTGAAGTGTAATAGTTGTTTCTTTGTAAGTAAAAAATTTAGTTTTATAGGGGAAGTATGACACTAAATTTAGAGTACTTTAGTTCATTAATTTGAAATCTTCAATTTGGTGAATATGGTATGGGTTATCAATTATTAGAAATGAGTCATTTTTTTGAGACGTCCAAACATGAATGTTTGTAGCATATAATATATTGACTAGTAATAGACAACTCATTTTTGTATTGATAAAAGTGAGACTAAGCTTACCTGTTAGTGCTTGAAATATGGTGGCTGCTAAATGGTGGAAGCTTCAATCTTCAAATTGCTATGTTCTGTTTCAAGTGTACTTACCAATTGTCAAAAAAAATGTTTTGTTTCAAGTGAGTGTCAATAGTATGCCTTTGAATTTTGAATAATTCCTCATTTCAACTTGCTCAACAATTTAATACATAATTTGATGATATAGGTGCTCGTTCCAGTAACAAACAGTGATGTCTGGAAGTGATGAAATGGCTTTCTTTTGTTAAGCATGTGAAATATTAGTTTTAGGTTCATGGCTCTCTAGTAACCTGAAGGTCAAAAACTGGTCAAAAATTGGTGAGGAGCCTAAATTAAGCAAGTTTCAGACTTTATCTTAGCATCTCTGTTGCAGTAATTTGGTCCGACCCATACAACGGAATAACTGTTAAGATTGACTGGTTCAAACTTTTCAAACACTGATCTTTTAACACAGGAAATATTTCCAGATAGAACTTCAGTATTGTAGATCTGAAGTTCAAGAACCAACTTATCTACATGTCTGGGCATGATTATTGTTGTTACTATAATTTATTATACATGGTTTAATATCGATTAAAAACCAAAAGAAAAGGCCATAGGCTTAACATAGTTTAGTCATTCTATAGTTCAGAAAGAAGTTTCCAAAAATGGTGGTTTAACTGGCTTAAATTTGGCCACATGCTGATAAAACCATCTTTAACTAATAATTACTAATTCAAGATGCAGCTGAAGAGGAGCTCATTTCTTAGATGAAGAGGCTGCTCTATAGCCAGACCTTCTTTTGGAATTTGGAAGATAAAGCCTCAAATAGAAAATCATTATATGCTTTCATCTTCGGTAGCAGTTGTTCCTCTCGATGAATTGATGTGGCTAACTGTCTGACTTAAATTTTCCTTGTCAATTTTGGTTTCATGTGTCATTTCATGTGTTGGTATTGCTTGTTCATCGATTGATGGAGATTTGTGATCCTTACTTTTACCCCATAGGACAATGTAAAGGCCAACAACAATCACAACAGCACCTAGTACCCTGCAAAAAGCATTACATTAGAGTTTGGTGTTGGTCGTAACTTATAAGAGTTGTAGGGTTATAAGTATTACCTTCCCAGGTTCAGTTGTTCACGTAGAATGATTGTACTCAATATGGCTACAATAACCATGCTTAATGGATTGAAAGCTGTGACGAAAACAGGGCCCCTGTCTTTCATTATGACTCCTTGGATATAATACGCGAGTCCTGAACAGAATATTCCCTGGATTGTGACATGACAAGTGAGGAGCTTTTAATAGGCTTAAATTTATGAGTTATTGGTAAAACTATGCTTCTAGATTTTTTCCCCTCACTTCTCTCATGTTGCAGAAGTAAGTTGCTTGCTACAGTGATTAGGGAACATTGATCTTAAAATTAATGTCTTTAAATTTGAAGAAGCATTGGCTGCTTCCAGATGACATGTTCTGTCACACATAGTAGTACAGAACTGAGCAATTTGGTGCATATGTTGGATAAACATCTAAAGAATGAATACTTCTAAAATTCTTTGTATGCTCGTGTTCTAAGAAAATTTAACCACATCACCTTTTGTGCATAAGTTTTTTTTTAATCAAGTAAAAGATTTCAATTATAATAACAAGGCCATATGGCCGTATACAAGAGGCATGCAAAAAGGGGAGATCTACAAAATATGGTTCACTTACACTGTATACAGCTGCAAGAAACTTAGAGTCCCAGTTTATGGCCCACACTGCAGGTTTTCCTCTCTCCATTACCATTGCTAATATGGCTCCCTCAGTTGTTCCCAACAAGCATATCCAAGCAGTGAGCGAGAGCTCAGCGGGATAAGTCCGCAGTGTGATTGCCTGGGAATAGGGTACTAGAGTCAGATATAATGCTTACTTGCTAATTACTTATTTCTTCTAACTAAGTTCTGTCTTTACCTGCAAAATCATGAATGCAGCCCAACTGAAGCACCCAATTGTTATCATGATGGAACCTTTGATAGCATGGCTTAGATTTAACCCACCACTTTGAGAGTCATGACTGGCATTTCCTGTTGTCCAAAATAGTTCAACTATTGGGCCTCGTACCAGTGTCATGATCATGGCTCCTGCCACTGTGGCAACAGTCCCAACTATTTTGGCTTGGCTGCGGATGCTTGTAAGCTTCACCTTCTCAAGCCTAGAATAAACAATATATGTGCCAAAAGAAGTAACATCATGATTTGGGAATTGTCCTTTTGTCAAAAAATCCATGTTGGGATTTTCTTGTTAATTCATCTTTGCTAGTGATCATGTGTATTTATATCTGTAGAATGAGACAAAGCATATAATTTACCTGAATATCCAGGCCATTATAAAAGTAATGGCAGGAAGAATGTTGCACATTGCAGCTGCAAAAGTTGCTGTTGTGTATTTCAGGCCAATAGAGTAGAGATTCTGGTCGATGACAGGCCTGTTGGTCAAGAGAAACATGCTTATGTTAGATACTGATTGCATGGAGAAAAAGTGAATTTGAGTGTTTTAAGACTTACTCCAGTAAGCTAAGAAGTACCAACTTAGCAAATATTGAGGGCGTCATCTTTGGTCTTACTTTCCTGTTAAGAGATATTCAGCTTGCCATCATTTTCTCAAGGGGAAATAATAAGAAAAACTTTTTGTATTTGTCTTTCTTCCACTGGTTAATAGACTAGAGTTGATGTTGCAAACACGTTAATTGAAAATAGAGAGGGACGGAGAGACATACTTGTCTAGAATTATTGCAAAAGGAGCAATAACCAAAGTGGCAACTGCATGGCGATACACAACAAATACATAGTTACTCATCCCTTCGTTCAAGGCCACTTTGGTGAGGATATCCATGCCTGCTAGCCCAAATTGGAGAAAAATGACTGCAAGAAAGGGTTTTGCTCTGTTGTATAGTTCACGTACTGCCTCCATTGTTTACTTGCAACAAAGCTCAACTTCTTTGAGAGCACTACTATTGTAAGGTCACAAGTGCAGCATAAGTAACTGCTGCTTTTCTGTATATATAGACAAATTCTTCACACAATTTTCGTTCTCTCTGCCATTATCTGATCAACAGATGAGGACAAAATCTGTTGGATTTCATTTGTGTATATAATTTGTTTAATTAATTACTCGGTAAGCCTTCCACTTTTTAAAATGAAGTGGCCTAGTCACCCGGACCTACTCATCACTTGCTTCTAGGAAAAGTAAACTGAGACTGAGTACCCTTTTATTTTGTTGCAACTTTCTGTTAGTTGTCTGCTTTGGATGAGCTCAAATGTTCTTGAATTGGTTTAATACGTTCTCGTATATCTTAATATTTTGTATATTCAAAAAATGTATCTTTATTCCTTGAGATAATACTTGTTCCCCGTCTATGTTCATACTCATGGATATTAATTTCTTGCAGAAACTTCTATGGTTATGTAAATGACAGATTGACACCAAGGTGCGTTGGTTGACTGCTTAAAGAAACTGTGTTTTCTATTTTGCTATTGGTCCTCATAGTTGATCACTCTATTATCACCTTGATCCTTGGTAATAGTTTTTGTCAAATAGTTATGGCTGTAAATCATATCTTTCCTTTGGTTCTAAATTTTGATGTATGTAAATTAGTACATAAGTTTTTGCATGCCCGGTTAATTCGATGAGAATCTGTGTTAGAAATTTCCCCAACTAAGTGGTGTGAGTTGGCATCATAGTTTTATAGCTAGACCATGAGTATCCTAGCTGCTCTTTCCATTGGCAGTGCACCAAACTTGCCACTTCTGAATTGAATATTCTTGTGGGTTTTAAAGTATTAGTATAAAGTTTGATACGTTGCTGTGGGCAAAAATTTTGTTCCAAGTGCCCAGGTTAGGCACATGAATATTATGAGGTACATCATCTTAAAGTTAAAAACGGTTCCATTAAATATTCACAGGCCACCATTTGTCTTTTTTTTACAATTAGTGTTGTGATTGATGCAACCATAATGATTTCTTAGAAATCATAATCAATGTGGTTAGACCAATCACATTGCCTATATCTTTTGCATAAAATAATCTTCTGCATAAAAAAGCATAGTAGGTTGAGAGTGATTACGTGCCAAATTGCCAACCTTTTCTATGTTGCATGTTGTGTTGGTAACCTTTTCCGTATTACGATTTTATATTATGTATAGAATGATTACAGGGAATCAAAAGATTGTATAGGGGTAGCTAGTATAGAATCTTCTTTATGAAAGAAATATTTATGCATATACACCATAGTGCTCTCTTACGTCCCACTTGAAAAATCATTGTTCCCATCATCGACTGTGATATGGTCATCCAGATTAACCGCTTGAGTCTGTTTTTGACATTATTGTCAACTTTATAATTGATTGACATGGATTGGAGCACCATAATGTGATCTATTGGCTCATCAAACTAATTGTAAATAGGTGATAAGCTTTAAGCGCTGGACAATATTTTTAAATGTTTGAAATTGATTTATAAATAAGCACATATGTGTATAGTTAAAGTTGCTGAAACTTAAAAGTAAGTAGCTAAAGTGTGTGGTAAAATAGTGTCAATAAGTTGTTCTTTTGTTAAAATGATTAAAATGTTTCATCATAAAATATGAATTAATAGTATTTTTTTGTAAAGAAGAGGAATGATGAATGTGAGGGTGAAGAGGTTATTTTGAGGGGGGAAAAGGTTGAAATAATAAAAATGTCAAATTAAAAGTGTTTGTAAGCTGAAAAGTTGTAAATTCAGAATGATCAACAACTACACTATATTAAGTGTAACTTCACAAGTGGAGTTTGGGAAAGGTAGAGTGTATCAGATGTTATCTCTACCTCGCAAGGCTATTTTTGAAAGACTTTCGGCTTAAGTGTAAGCAAATTAAAGTATTTTTAAAAAAGGGAATACAACAATGAAGAAAAATATGTCAAATAATAAATGAAAGTAGTATAGAGCAACCAGGGTAAAGAAACAATAACAACGACAAAATAATATGGTAACTAAAAAGAAAATATATGCACGAGGCTAATACGATAATATAAATATGGTAACTAAAAAGAAAATATATGCATGAGGCTAATACGATGACAGACACAGTGCTCTCGGGCTCCCACCAAGCATAAACACGTTGAAAAGCAAGTCAGAGTATATCCTTCTATCTAAAGTTATGTCTTTAGGAAGCTTAAGTTGTTGTCATGTCATGTATAATATGGTCTACCTCTACCTATATCCAACTTCTTACACCTTCTTACTTAGATTTTGTGCATCTCTTCACATACATCTCAGCTTCGGTTCCCTTTCCTCATCTTGTCCACCATAGAGGTCACTCACATTTGTTCTGGATATCATCGTTTTTAATCTTATTTCTCCATATGACCATGTATCCATCTCATCATTCTCATTTTGCAACTTCCATCTTCCGAATATGGGTGTTATTGACTAGTCAATACTCCCCCCATAAAACAAAGTTGGTCTAACCACCATTTTTTGGAACTTAACTTTTTTATCACACAAGACTTCATAGGTGAGCCTCGATTCATCCAGTTGCATCATGATGTGTGACATCATGTTGATCTCCCTGTTTTCTTGTACTGAAGACCTAAGATACTTGAAACTTACTCTTAGGATGACATGTATTTCAAATCTCACTTCCACACATGCCTCATATGATGCATCACTAAACTTGTACTTTAAGTACTTTATCTTTAGTCTTGCTCAACCTGAACCATTTAGATTTCAAGGTTTGTCTCCTGACTTCCAACCTAGCGTTAATTTCATGTGAGATTCATCAATCAGTACTATATCATCCACAAATAACATACACTATGGCACCTCACCTTAGATATGAAGTGTCAATTTATCATAGAGGCAAATAAAAATGAGCTAAGCGTTGATCTCTGGTGCAATCTCATCTTGACTGGAAAGTATTTTGAGTCTCCTTTCACTATTTTTATCGTGGTCTTGACTTCATCGTACATGTCCTTCATCTCCTTGATGTAAGCCATTAGTATACCTCTAGTCTCCAAACATCTCCATATGACCTCTCTTGAAACTTTATCATAAGCCTTCTAACATTATATGAGGGTCTTTCTTCCCGTTTCTATACTTCTCGATATGGGACCAAACTGGTTCTCTACCGCTCATTACACTCTTCTCCACCACCCTCTCCCGAATTTTTATAGTGTGGCCAAACAACTGGATACCTCTATAATTATTGTAGTTTTAAATGTCACATTTGTTCTTGTAAAGAGGGATCATTGTACTACTCTATTCTTTGGGCATCTTGTTGTCTTGAAAATGACATTAAACAACCGAGTCAGTTACTTCCGACATGCCCTACCTAAGCTCTTTCAAAACTCCATCGAAATCTCATCTTGGCCTGATTGCTCTTCCCCTGCACATCTTTTGACACATGAACCTCCTTAACTTTACACCTACGGTACCCAAAAATTTGGTGTCTCTCGGAGTGCTCCAAATCACTCACCCAACACAATGTCCTTGTGCTCCTCTTCGTTCAAAAGTTCATGAAAGTATGTTTGTCATCTTTGTCTAATAAGTGTCTCTTCCACTAATAATTTGCCTTCCTCGTCCTTGATACACTTCATCGATCCTGATCCAAATCTCGGGACTTCCTCTCTCACTCCCTAATGATCCTATACATGTCCGTCTTTTTTTGCTAGTTCAATATATAAGTGTTCAAAAGATGTTGTTTTTGTCGCCTTAATCGCAAACTTCGCCTCTATCTTCGCTACCTTATATATTTTCTTGTTCATCGGTTTTTCCTCCTTATTCTTGCTCTCCTTCAACTTTGTATAGGCATTTCGCTTGTGTTATACTTTTCCATTCCACCATAAGTTTCGTTATTGACACCACCATTACCCTACGAAATCTCCAATCTAGCTACAACCCTAATACCACTAGATGTCCTATCTCACATGGTGTTCGCATCCCCATTACTCCCTTCGGCCTCGATCTCCATCAATTTTTCCTCAGTTTCCCATGCTCGAGCAGGGGTCAAGCCACCACATTTGATCCTCACCAGTTAAACAAAGTCCTCTTTTCCCTCTTCCTCTTGATCTCCAAGTCCATTGGCAAAAGCTTATGTCAAATGGTGAGATTCTCACTCGGAATAACATTGCAATCCCTACAAAGGTCTATATCCACCTTCCTAAGGAGTATGTAATTTATTTGCGTCTTAACCATCGTATTATGAAAGGTAGTCAGGTGGTCCCCTTCTTCGAAAAGTTCGAATTAGCAATCAACTCAAAAGTTCTAGTGAAATCCAAAAATGACGCACCACCTTCATGTCTATCCCCAAAATCAAAGGCTCCATGCACATCGTCAAAACCACTAAAAGTTGTCCCAACGTGATTATTGAAATCACATCTAATGAAAAGTTTCTCGAATTTGTTGGGAATGATCGACTTATGAAAATGATCAATTTATAGCTTTTGATTGATTTTGACTCACAAGCACTTAATTTGTAAGCACTTAAGCTATTTATCAAATGTGTAGATAATTAAGCCAAACACTATCTATTATTGTTGAAAAGGTGGTCAAACTTCAAACAAAGTAGCAAGTAAAAGGGAGGTTCTTTTGGTGAATCTCCAATCTCCACATACATAAAGATTGAATTATTGTAAAACAATGAGGTAGCTTTGAATTATATGTAAAGCAATTTTTATTTTTTTTAAAGAGGACAAAAGAAGATGTGGCTTTGGGATAAAAGCTTAGGTCTTAGTAAAGAATAGAAAAAGGAGAAGGGAGAGAGTGGAAGTAGCGTCTGACTGCAATTGTTTGCCAATATGGGCTGTTGTGTCTTCCATAAGAGATAGAACTTCCATTATTGCCATGGCACCAACTAACATTTTATTACTTTATGATCTCATACCTCATTTCTAGTATTCCTCCTCCTTGATTGGTAGGTAAATATTTATTCGTATCGTGTATTTACATGTGTTTGGTACGAAGGATTTTTTATTTTTAAAAAAAAAAATAAGTGTTTTTCACTTATTTTTGTGTTTGATATATAAGTTGAGAATATTATCCCAAAAGAATTTTGTATATAATTCAGGCAGTGTTACCTTACTTTTGTAGATATACAAGGTAAGAATGCGTATAATGGAATCTTGTGATTCGGCCCTTTCCCAAACCCTGTGCATATTAGGAGTTTAGTGCTTCAGACAGTTTTACTATGAGAGGTGTGAGTGAGTGTAGGTGTGTGGAGATGGGGGCTATTGTTGTGTGCGTGTGAAATGTCATTTGTGAAACTTGTTTTCCGCATTTTTGAGAAATTTGTTTTTTTTTAGGATGATCTTTTCAATTTGACCAACAAAATATGTGAAAATTGAAATATGTTTTGGAATTTGTTTTCCATACGAAATACACCCCTAAATTAACCCAACTAATCATTATTAAGTGATTTAGTGAAGTGAAAATATATATTATTAATGTATGTTTAATGGTCCTCGACAGCAAAATGTCTTATTAATTTTGTTAAATATAAAAAACAAATAATGGAAAGAATGTTTTTTTAATAGTTCAAACCTTTTTTTATCAAATGCCAATGGGCACATTCAAGCTCTTACCAGTTGTTCTTAGGACTTGGCTCAACTTAGAGGGTGTTTGGATTGGCTTAAAAGTTGGTCAAATCTATTTTTAAGTCGTTTTTTACTTATGGAAGTGTTTGATAAATATAAAAAAATAATTTAAAATAAGTCAAAAATGAATTAAAATAAGTTAGGAAGTGTTTGACAACGTAAAAATAACTTAAAATAAGTCAAAAACCAAAAGTAGGTCACCCCTACTTTTTAGTTTTTCACTTAAAAGTCATTTCAATTTGATTTTTTATTTTTGACTTAAAAACTACTTTTTTAAAACCAATCCAAACGGGCTCTTAGTCACAAAAAGTTATTATCTTTGGAGATATAATATGTTTTGAAGCCAATTGACCCTCCATTTTTTGCTTCAAATAATCAAGAAAGGAACCAAATACCTTTATTATTATTATTATTATTATTATTATTATTATTATTATTATTATTATTATTATTGTATTTTCGTTTTTTGCGTTAAGAAAGCAAACCCTTTTGAGTGCACACAAATCCCAAGCCAAATTTTAGTATTGGCACCAACTATATTACAATTTTAATATTTTATATATATATATATAATGATTCAATTCGTTATTTTACTATCGAAGGGGTTTATTAGCTCATTGTTTCCCTTTTCCTTATATTGCTACTTAATCTTCTTTTTTTTTTGCTTGAAAGGTAATTTCATATAGTTACTTATAACAAGCTTAATTAGTAACTTTTTATGTTATTAAATTATACACAAACACTATATTTATTTCTTCATATTTTCGAACTCTCTTAATAAAAATCTTGATTACGTCACTATAAATATTCTTCATTATGTTTCTTATAAAATCTACAAAAAAATTGAGGTTATAAAGATTGCCAAAGTTATCTTACTTTCAACCCATAAATATGATGCTGAAAGAGCATATTATGTCACCTTATCTCCTGCACGCAGCAAAGATTGATAGTCAATCTGTTGAAAAGAAAGAAAAGAAAGTAAAAGAGTTTAAGTTGTACGCACTAAAGATATAATATTTGTGTAATATTCAAGTTATTTGAAAGTTAGTTACATGTAATTCTAATTTATAGCATCAACTGGTAATCTCTTGTTATAGAATCTCTAAAGTGTCGAAGTTTGAATTTCATATAAGAAAAATGAGGTGTGTTATATCTGAAACGTACGAAATATAGTAAATATCGTAAATGCAGATACAGTATGGGTTGCAAACTGGTATACAACTTGATTTTAGAAGATATGACATTCAAAAAATTGTAGAGTTGGTTGCCTTTCATGTAGATCCATTAAATCAGTGTGTTGGGCAATAATCAGTTACATTCATTGTGCAATGAGTAGACAATTTCGAAAAAATGATAAGATATTGATAAGAGTTCTCAAATATATCGCTATTAATCAGAAACATACACAAGAAGTAAGGATGGAAAAAAGAAAACAAATTTCTATAGGTTGGATTGTTCGTGTACTCATGGAATAAATTTTATTTAATTTGAAATGGATGATGTGAGTTTGTCAAACACTCGACAAACTATATTAATAGTGGATAAACTATGTTAAGCCTTCCATTTTGTCAGATTGAAAGAGCTATCAATCATTGTGATCTCTTTCTTAGAAAGAAAATTAAGTAAATTTCTTCGTTATTTTCTCTCATATTTTTCGTTGGTCAATTACTAGCTAAAGTGTTTGGTACAAATTCAGTCTCTCTTTTTTGTTGGAAGAACTACTAAGGGATTATATATTCACTCTTTTTAATTAAAATATTCCCTCTTTTTAATTATTTTTTTAAAAGAAAAGGTCTCTCATCTACATTCTTCTCATATATTAAATTTATATGCTTGGCTAAAGCTCCAAAAGCATTTTTGAAAAAAAAAAAATTTATTTAACTTTTGCAAATAAGTTGTGATTAGTACTTAATAATATACACTTACTTTTTCTTTTTAAAAAATTGAACAAACACTTCCATTCTTTAAAATAAACATTTTAGAACAAATAACACTATTTTTGGCTTTCCAAAAGTTTGGACAAACATAACATGTTCTTATTTTATAAAAAAAATATTTTTAAAAATAAGTATCTCTCTTTCCCTTTATCCAAAAAAAAAAAAAAACTTTTCCCTTTCCTTATTTTAAAATCTCTATGATTAGAATATAAAAACAGTAATAGCCACTAATTTTAGATTAAAAATGATTAAAGTAAGATCATTAGTCAAGATATTGCACTCAGACAGGAAAAGCCAAGTGAGACCCCAATTATATTATAACTAAATAAACCCATATTGGACAAGTGGATTAAAAGTTTCCTAATATGTTGATTAATATTTTAAAGATTGTGTTGAGTATGCAAACAAAGTTCAGTTGATGAATAATAGAAGTTAAATTAAAATAGATGGTATTCTTAATATATTCTTAATATTGTGAAAAAAATTTACGAAAAATCGTACGAGTTTAATCCAACGCAAATAATAATAACTATTGAGCTAAGTGAGGTTGGAGATATTCTATACATCTAAAGATATTGAGCTCAAGCTCTACGAATGATTTTTTTTTTTTTGATGTTAACGGTATCAAATGAGCTGACTGGACGCACCAAAAGATTATGTGAGGTGAAATGAATTGGATCAAAATGTACTACTCAGTAAGATCACAAGTTCATAACTCAATCCGCTTAACTTTTTTCTAAATTTTAATTTTTTTTATTTGTTTTCTTATAATTTGCTTAATTGCTTCATCAAGAAATTAGTATATCTATATGTAACCTCTCAAATAAAAACTTTTAAAATATTTTGATAAAGAATTTCATCAGTCAAGTTAGTGGACATGAGTCAATTGGATAGATTATCTTTTTATGACTATTTTTGTTATATTTATTTTCCGTGAATTCAAATTATTTAAAACTCAAATACAAATATCAAATATGGAACGAAAACCAAAGTAACTCGTAACTAGGGGCGTAAAAAATGAGCCCAACTATAGGTAATACGCTCATAATTTTAAGGGTTGGGCTCAAGATAATTTGAATTGGGTTCAATCTCAACCCATCAAGTCTTAACCCATTTTAAGAGAATCCTCAATTGATCTCAATTTAATCTCCGATTTCAACCTATTTTAAGACTCTTTATTTTCATTGATGTAATGTATGTAAGTTACTATATTTAAGGTATGAATTACTATCTATTTTATATCTTTTAGGATTTATCTATCCATTTGTAACTTCTTTTTTAAAATTTCTTGAGTTGAAATTCAAATTATGGTTATAAAACTTAAATAACAATATATTAAAATTATTGAGATTAAGCAGGTCAAATTGGACGAGTCAAGACCCAACCCGCTTTTAAGCCCATTTGACCCCAACCCATTTGAGCCCAAAATAAACTTGAGCGGGTCAGAACCCAACCCAATTTCTATTTCAACCCATTTTGGTATCTCCAATTTCAATTCAACCCGCCCATTTTATAAGCTCTTATCTTAGACCTAACACATTGGTGATAATATTATTTCAATTAGAAAATGCTTGCCTCTTGGGATAATGATTAGTCATTTGAGTTTTGTCATCATGAATTGAGAGGAATTTTAATTTGCTGACTAGAATTACGCAAAAAAAAAAAAGGATTCACATGATTAAAGGTAAAATTCTTTTGGATTACAACACAAATTATATATGTGAAGGAAAACCCTAGTGTCTCCTTTAAACATATAAAAGTTCCATGGGATGCAACAATCTTTTATCACTTCAATCACCATATTTATGATATTTAATAATATAATTTTTTTAAATATTATTTCACTCACGATACTATGATAATATTCTTTTACTTTAATATTACAAACTTAATAAACAAACAGAGATTACAACTTAAAATTCCTTGTGAGAACATTATTTTAGATTCAATTCACTTCAGAACAATATTCATAAAATTCAAATTCTATGAATTCAGTAGTAAATAAAAAGAGGGACTTCTCACTCAAATCAATATCATGTTTTAGGACATTTTTTTCTTAATAATATTCGTAGTTGATTAGGTTTTTCAACATTTCATGATTAAACCGACTAGCGACACTTTCAAGATGTCACCTTGAAATATCAAAAACGTTTTTTTCAATTCTATTTGATTGGAGGCGTCAGGGACCCTCCAACAGAAACCTCATCTTTTTTCATAAAAAAATACTTGATGGTTGAGAAACTATTTTTTGAAAGCTCGATAAGGCCCGAGTAAAATTTCGAAACAATATCCTAAAACTTGATAAAAACGCTAAAAATGAATAAGTGCACTGCTTAAGTTATGCGTATTTTTGTTCAACAATTCAAACCATTTTGTTAACTTGATTTTGACTTTATACAAAAGGTTATAGAAACTTTTGAATCTCATATTCTTAAATTAAAGATGCATAGAAATATACTTAGTACTCTTAAATATTACGATCTTAAACATGTCATGTAAAAAATAAGAATTAAAGAGTTCTCAGAAAACAATTCTTTGTAAAATTGTGCTCAACTTCATATGTGACGATTCTGCCCAAAACATGGGAAAAGAATTCATCCAAATCGTGAAACGTATCGAGAAGAGACTTGAATTTAGTTGAACAATATTTGATTGATAAAATGGCAACCCCTAAGGACAATCTTAAAATGCAAATACCCTTCCAAAAGTTTGTACAAGAACATTAGAAGGCAGTTTGTCCCTTCATTTATATAAGTCAAAAAAGTGGTGAGCAATATACTGATCAAATTTTGCAAATACTAAGAGCTGCCACCAAATACAAATAGATATTGGAAGAAAAGAGCTGTAAAGAGAGAAATACAATGAGAATGTTATAAAAAAGATTAGTTTCAACCCTCCCACTAAAATGGTCATTTTAAGGATGTATGTCCCATCATCCTGGCTTCATTTGCTGTTATCGATATTTTAAGAACCACAGCAAGCTGATTTTTGGGCGCCTAGTGAAGATCCTGCTCCCTGGTCCGGTTGATTTATCCTGATGGTCTGAGGCTGCAAAATTTCATGAATGCACGAGTCAGTCCGCGAAATATTCCATGTCTAGGAAATCGAACAAGATAACATCGTGCTGATGTAGAGTATTTGGAGAAATGAAAGATTCAAAGTGAAAAAGGAGGATGGGATGCAACAAAGACTGAATCATGCGCACTTATAGGAACCTGGAAGGAAGTTATTTTGTATTAGGGAAAGAGGAACAGAAATTTAACAAATTAGTGTGCGCTTCCACCTTTCGTTTAGTTTTTTAGAACGGAAGGATCTTTGCCCAACATTTCACCCTCAAACTTTGTCTTGTCAAAAATCAATAGAAACATCAATCATCTCTCGTTTCTATTTAATTTCAGCATTCAAACTTGTCAGCCAGCACAAAGTATGCACACTTTAATTGAACTTGGTTTGGAAAATAATACCTCAGCCTTTGAGTCAGATTCGGCAAGCCTTTGTTTTATATCCCGAGCTATGGAAAAGAAAACCTCCTCAACATTCATATTTGTCTTGGCACTCTGCATTAAATATTACTAGGATTTAAGAGAATTGCAATTGCAAATAATTACAATGCTGGCAAACAGTTCTACTTACAGTTTCAAAGAATTTAATGCCATATTCATCAGCAAGTGCTTGACCCTTGGATGTAGGAACAGCCTAGAGAAAAGGTGTATCACAACTCAGTTGCTCAATAGCACGTATACAACAACATACAAAGATCAGCAGATAAAAAGAGCTAGAGAGGAGAGAGAACCCTTTTGCTTTCATCCATGTCAGCCTTGTTGCCGACCAGAATTTTGTTGACATTGTCGGAAGCATGCTGTTCAATGTTTCTTATCCAGTTCCTGATGTCTAAACATGTGCACAAAGTTAGTTTTGACCTGACCAACAGAAGTGTACATTATTCTAGCGCATGAGAAAAATGAATAGCTTCTCCATAATCTTAGAGGCCATGCTTCATTGAACTGCTTCATTATAAAGAGGAGGGGCAGAAGTCATGAAAGTAGAACATATAGTTTCGTTGGCAGATGCCTGATTAGAAGGGATTGGAAGAGGGAGATTGTCTTGTCAAGACCTCAAACATGTGGTTATACTCCTAGAAGTCAACCCCTCGGTGCTTATAAAATCATCCACTAAGTAAAAGGAACCACTCATAAATTGACATAACAAAAAGTTAAAATTCATCTCCCCCAGTGTAACAAGGGAACTTACTGTTAAAAGATGACTCATCAGTTACATCGTACACCAGCAATATACCCATGGCTCCACGGTAGTAAGCTGCAAAGACAGTAAAATTACTAAAATATGAAGTTGACATATTAATGCAGCAGAACAGTGTACTGGCTTGGTGTATGTTCGCCCAAAAGAAAAATCAAATGACAAAATAGCAAGAAGAAATGAAGAACGACATGTTTCACCCACAAGCTTACCAGTTGTAATTGTTCGGAACCGCTCCTGACCAGCGGTATCCCAGATTTGCAGTTTGATTCGTTTACTGTCAAGCTCTATGGTCCTTATCTTGAAGTCAATACTGTGAAAGAAAACTTTGCATCAGAATAGGTCTCCCAAAAAATAAATACATAGGTAAATAATAATTTGTTCATGTAACAGTCTATCCACATTTTTACTATGTCTTTAAACCACTGTAGTCAACTTTCATAATCTACATTCCTAGTCAAGAGGTTATGTACTTTACTTAAGAAACTTTACCTTATGGAAATCTTGCCTTCTTATTTGATAAAACAAGAAACCTTGTTTTTAAGAGGTAAGTGGTAAAACGAGATACCTTTCTTATCAACTACTCAACACATTTTCTTCATTTAGATCAATTTATGTTTGTATATCTTATGTTACCTTTATCAAAAAAAAAAAAGGTTTGTATTTCTTGATCACCTTTGAGGTACAAGTGCTAAGAGAAAAAACAAAAGAGCAATACAAGAGCATGTGGTGGTAGTGGTAGTAGCAGCATGTTGTTCACATTTTCATAATGTAAACTCAAGAGGTTTGTGCTACTTCTCCATAAGAATTTATTATCTTATCAAATTCCTAGTTCATCTATCCTTTTATTACATTTGAGTAACAAGTGCTTTTAGAAAAATACCAAAGAAGAAGAAGAAGATGATGAGATAACGACAATGCTGTCCTTAAAATGTAGAAGATGATTACCCAATAGTTGTGATAAAACTGGTCGTAAAGGAGCCATCTGAGAAACGTAAAAGAAGGCAACTCTTACCCACACCTGAAAATTCAAAAAGAATCTACTATGTCATCTTTCAGAAGGACTAAACTATTAATAGGAAATTTCAACATATTAGCACAAAAAAATGAACAATCTGTTGAAACAAAAAACACTAAACAGCTATTGATCTTCAGCATAATTTGGAAGGTAACTGATATGCATAATGATGGTAATGCTCTTGATATTGTGCTGTGATAATATTTGAAAGTGAAAGCAAATGAATAGTGCTGAAAATCTTGCCAATTTTGTCCATATGTCCATCTTCAAACTGCTGAGCATGCTGGCACAATGATTGACACCATCTGTTTTCAACTATTCGGCTACACTCTACCTAAAATGTATTCCTAGATTCTAACTACTAGTGCAAAATCTCACAGATTCTTATTCAACTTGTAACTAAATCTTGCAGGCATTTGACTGTCAGCATTTTTTACTATAGATCCATGTATAACCATATGCATCTTCAACTCTATTCTTCCCATCCCCCTCCCCGTGGCAGGGGCGAGCGGCAATTGTGCAGGTTGACCTGATTACAACTTGTCAAATCTTTCTGTCATGCCATTCAGTCTCACCTCCTTTGCCAGCGCCACATTCAGAGACGGTCATACCATTGACAAACAATTATCTGCGAAAATGTATTTGCTCCCTCAAACCCACACCTCATTTACATTGAGTTGTCATTGCTTGCTTTCACGGTACTATGCTTTTTTTTCAATTTCATCTGTTTATTCTCCCATCTACTAATATAGCATTGTCCAATCTAGGGTGGAGAAAGGCAACAGTCAATAATATGTGTCCGACTGTCCAGAAGGACTTTATTTATCTTTTTATCAGGTGAAGTAAGATTATAAGAATCTGTACCAAGATGGTAGTTTGACGAGTACAAAACCGCAGAGTATTACAATCCCAATACTATCTCCTTAAACCATACAGAAAAACCAAAATGTATGTCATATTCTCAACATTACAGCCCTTACACAGTTACACCAAAAGCATAACTTCTATAAACAACTACGTTTTACATAGAAAATATTGTCTTGCTTCCCCGCAAAACATCTTCTGTTTCCTTCAAGTCAAACAGTACATAAAATGCATAATGAGATAGCCTTCCTAAGTGTCTTCAAAATTCTGCAAATACTCTGTCCAAGCCAGCAACTCAGCATGTTTTTAACCTCCATTGGCATGACCCGACCAATTCCAAATAGGTTCAGAAACAGTGACCATATATGCCAAATTTGGCTACAATGAAGGAACGGAAGACTAATAAGTTCAATGAAACTGTACCAAAAGAAGCACCTATTATTTAGCAATAAACCTCTATTTTGGAGTCTATCAAGAATCAAACAGGCATCCTTAGCTGCTATCCAACCAAGCAAGCAACTTTAGGAGGTACATTGATCCTCCAGATCATTTCCCAAGACCAGCTCAAATTCCAGCAGCCAGTAAATTTCTGTAAGTTAATGTAACTTTTAACAGAGAACTCTCCATTCTTGCTTACCAACCAGACGAATGAATCCTTCTTGCCTAAGAACAGCTCCATTAGAAAGAAGAACTCCTTTGTTTCCCAGTCATTTTGTCTTCTTCTAACAAGTAATTTTCATCCAGTGTCAGAGAAACATTCATTAGCAACAATGACGTCTTTATTTACGACCAAACTATATATAGTAGGAAATCCTTTTTATTTTTGGTAACGGACTTATCTTATTATCAAAGTAAACGTTACAACTTACAAGCACTAAAAAAAACAGAAACTGAGTTGAGGCTACAACATACAAAAGCTACTTATCCACTGATCTAGCCAAAATGTTGTGTGATTTCTATCACCCACCTTTAATTTGGGAAATGACTGGAATTCTTCCCACTATCTATAAATGTTGCTTCCAAATAGTAATTCTGTTGGACATACGTGAACACCTTGGAATCCAGTGAACCTTCATTCCCATATTTCATGAGAACAACAACTTTCCAGGTCATTCTTTATTGTCAATCTCCAGAGCCATTTAAAGAGTAAACTTTTACTCTGGAACTTTATATTTTCATCCCACTTCATTGACCACCAGATCACACCCTTGGGTGTCATGTTTTACAAATCCTCGATCATGCCTAATATTGTATCTACATAATGCACAAAGAAAGGAATGGGAGGCATCTACTGTTGGTGCAAGAATATAGTCTGAAACTTATATCTACCAGATTTTGAACCCAATATAACTACTAGCAGACATGTTTATACATGCATCAAATAAAATTCCAATAGATAATTCAATTTGGTTAATGTACTAATGTAGTATTTCTTTTACCAATTTTTCTCTCTATCATTTAACAAAACGTAAATGAAACAGAAGCATAACAAGAAATGTATAAAATTGTTAAGAAAAAAAAGATCAGACAAGAAAATGAATAGAACTGAATAAGAAAAATAAAAAGATAGAAAAGTCGAAAATGACTTAAACAAACAGAAAACAGACCTAATAAGCATTGAGTCAATTTTTATGTAAAGATATGGCACGTGGGCCTGACTCAACCTGATTAGCTAGCTCTAAAATTTGCCCAAGTACATATAAGAAAAACATCAATTCATTCTCCAACTAATGTGGGACTCTAACCTATTCTAACACCCCCTTCACAGTTCACGCTCAGTCCCAACTGGACATGGACCGGGATCCCAAACAAGGATGGACATGGCTCTGATTCCACGTAAAGATATGGCCCCAAAAGTTGTCTCATGATGAGAGGATTGCGCAAGTCCATAGGAACAAACCACCAATCCATTCTCCAACCAATGTTGGACTCTAACCCACTCTAACTGTCTAACAAACTTAATAAGCATCCATTGATATTTTCCTTCCTAGTAACATAAAAATTACAACACATACCAGCAAGTGAAGCATAGTTTCAACTGAAAGAACAATACTAACAAAGCTAACAATAAGTTCTTCAAGCTCTAATTGCACTTCATGTCTCAAAAAAGCGAAAAAAAAATCCTAACATTTTTTCTCTAGCATCATTGCACACAGTTTTGTTATTACATATATAAAAACAGCTACTTAGAACTGACGCATAAGCCATTAAAGAAAACTGAACAAAAATAAGATAACATCACAGTTCTACACCTAGATCGCAGGACTACACATCATTAACCTTATCCCAAACCTCTCATATGCTATAACTCTACAAAATTTGATCAATCAACGTAAAACTAAAATATAATTATACATAGAAAAACTATAAAAAGGCTGTTTCATGCACTAAACAAGGCTTAATCAATCAACTGCATTTTTACCAGAGTCTAGTTTCCACAGCTCGAACGCATAACCTCAGGCTCAATATACATAAAAAAAAATTAAAAAAAAAAAAAAAAAACTTACCGCTGTCGCCGATCAAAAGGAGTTTGATGAGGTAATCGTAATCAGCTCGAGCTCTAGCGGGTGGAGCGGCCATTAGAAATTATTTCTCAGAAAATGATGAGGGGGAACTCCAACCCTAGATATACAAACTAAACAAAAATCACCTTAAAACCTGAAAATCAAATCAAAACAAATTTGAATAAAACTGCTACAGATATACGAAGATTCATACATAGATATATGCATAAATATACAATTACATACCGGGATCGGAGAAGAGTGAAAAAGGAAGAGAACAAAGATATGAAAATATGTTTGAGATCTAATAAATAGAGACGCTGTAAAAAATAAATAAATATTATAGGAGGGAAAGCGTCCTTGCAACGTCAGTCACGTCGGCACCGGTCGGCCGTTGATTTTTATTTACTTCTCTTTTGTATAGTCGACTCATTTTAGATGGGTCGGATTGATTGAGTCCTAAATAAATTTAAATATTGATTATTAAAAAAAAAATATTGCATCATAAAATAGATAATGAAAATTGTATTTGTAGTTATAATAATCATGAAAGCTAACTAGATAAATAGTAAATAACTTTAATGATTTGGTGTTATAAGTTGAGCGATTATTCAAATATGACTTTTAAAAAAAAATTAAAAAAATTAAAATAAGTTAGAAGCAACATAAATTAAAACAAAACTACTTGTTTTATTAGGTGGTTAATGTCACCTTCTTTGTTTGTCAATTCAAATGTTGAATCTTCGTCGCCTCTCAATAATTCGCTATATAAAAATATTATCATGGTTCTTTGGGTTGGCTCGGTTAATTTGGACGGTCATCTATATGAACGATTTAAGATTGATTTTTCCTCAATACCTTCTGAATCGCGCTTGTCGTATAGGGCTTGCCTAGTGCAGTTTATATCTTCAGTGTGGTTTGCAAATTATTATACAGTTGAGTGGTTTACCCAGCACGCATAAAGTGCTCACCGCAGAGTGGTAGAGATTGTAGCGACTACGAATTATCCTGTGGTTCTAAAAAAAAAGATATTATCATGTTAAAGTATTTCAATTACATAAAATGGAACTAAAAAAAAAATCATCCGAAAAATTTAAAATGTTTTGATTGAAATCCCTCTTATATCTAATTGTTTCCATCATATGGACATTCATTGAATTTGCTATAAGAAAACCATAACAATTACTATAAAACAACATGTATCTATTTTGTTAGCATAATCATTTTTTTTCACTTCCTTTATCAAACTAATTATTCTTGTTACTTTGGTAAAAAAATCTCTTGAGTGGAGAGTTTATTAAAAAGATTTTTTCTGTCCCATTAAGATAGAGAACAAGTCAACGTACATCATATTTTTCAGATATCACTTGTAAAATTACAACGATATGAATGAAGAAATGTTGTTCAAAGCAGACAAATCCATAAGGCCCAAATCACCCTTCTATAGACATTACATATCCAATAAAATCATGGACCAAGGCCCACAGTAAGTGGAGCTTGGGCCGGTAAAGCCCATCTTATCTTGGGCAAGGGACCGAGGTTGAAAACAAATTTGTTCGTAAAAATTAGGAAAAATTACGTAATTATACGATTTAAAATAATATAATCTCTAAAAATCCATATCATCTGAATTAATTACGAAAATTCCATTTTTTCCTTCTCTCTCTTAACATCCGGATACATCATTCCACCTTTATCAGATACATTATAACTTGGTTTGTGTACAATGTGTCTGGTACAAATGTTATTGTTGATACATAACCCCAATTATTTCAAATCTAAATCGGTATGAATCTGGTTAACAATTATGTATCTAATAGATAACTTATGTATTGTTTGCTATGTATCGGGCGAAGGAGCAATATATCCACGAGTTCTGAAAAATCTAGAATTATTATAATTTAAGAAACTTTTGAGATAGGATGTAATTAATTTTCAATTTTTTTTAGTTTTTTGTACTTTATACTAAAAATTAACTTAGATGACCAGCTTTGGATCGCTTATTAATATTTTGTCAATGTTTGAAATATAAATTAGAAATGGCTGTTTCTTAAAAGTGAAAATAAATTTGAATTAAAGTACTTCTAACTAAAACACGAAAGAGCTTCAACATATATAAAAGACATAATACACGTAGGATGTCATGTAGGACACAAAATTGCCATGTAAGGTGTCATGTAGGACGAATGTGTCCATTTGTTCAATTTTATACAAGTTTAAATGCATACTTGTGCACACCCAAAATTAAAGATCGTAGTTGTCAGCTGAAGCCAAATTAAGGATTATGTTTATTTATTATGCACGTATAAAATGTTACAATGATTTTAATGTATACACATATCTTTACATTATCCATGCATGGAACTCAAATTCATTATTTTATAGTACCACAAATAAAAATATGTCTATAAGTTGTCAAATCTTCAAATGGGATCTAACTTGTCAATACTCTAATAACCACATTAGAGAATGAAAGCTTTAAAAAGAAATTAGTGTGTTTGGTACAAAGAAATTTTGGTTAGTCTAAAATGTAAGAAAATAAGTTGGATAAAAATGAGAAAAATAGTCGCAATAACGAAACAGGGAAAACAAGTAGGAAAACTTATGTAGCAATATTACGTATTTTATCAGATTTTGATGCGTTTAAATACATTCAAATACATGTATCGGGATACATGAGGTCAAAATTAGGTGTAATTTGTTTTAGATGCATTGTATCTAAGTGGATTCGTATGTATCAGGATACATAACAAATCTCCCTCGCCTTCCTCGCCTATCTCACATCTCGCTCGTCGCTGTCCTATGTATCTAGTATCCAAATGCATGTGAATCACATCAGATACATATAAGTATTATTTGGTGTGATTTGCATGTATCTGGGATACATAACGAATCTCGCTCGCCTTCCTCCCCATCTCGCTCGCCTCTCTCCCTATTTTAGTGTATTTGGTAGCAAAAATACATACACACATGTGGTAGGAAATTCTTAATTAATGGTAAGATACATAATATTTAGAAAGTATAGATAATAATAGTATATATGGTGACATTCCAAGTTCATTGTTTCCTCGCATTCATCCGACTATCACCTCCACCCCTTTGACCATTACATCCCTAACCACACTTCCCATCCTATTCCATCTTCATATTGTTTACCTATAACTGCTTTTGGTATGATATTATTTTGCTTACTTATAATATACTAGAAAATATTTTATACCCACCAAACACACACTACATCAAATAAAGTATTTTGTGATAATTATTTAGCGGCAATAATAAAATTGTTGCTATAATTATATTTAGTGGGAATAGTATCATATAAATATTTATAACCAACATACTATATAAATGCTGCTAAAAAATTTAATGACTCTAATATAATGACATTAACTTAATTACTATTGCTACAATAAATATTATCACAAAAAAGAAAAATTATTACCACTCTTTTGTTGTAATGACACTCGAGAAGAAGAATAAATTGACCAAAGATTAATCTATTTTTTGTTTACAAAATCAAAGATCCACACAAATTATGTTTAACATTGACAAGTCTTCAATTAATGTTTGACGTGGTGATTATAACATTGACCCATTCACATTCACATCACATATAATATAAATTAAAGACAAAAAAAAGTACATACAAAGATTAGGTCCCCTTAATCAAGCAAGCAAAGACGTGTGGTGCAACTGTCAAACATTATACTAAGTATATATTATAAAATAAGGTCTTAATTAAGTTATTTGTCTTATAGTGTGTAACTTTTTGTACCGTCACGTTAGTTAATTTAATTAAGTCAAATTTAGGATTGAACTTCAGGTTATTAATTTTTGGACGGCGACTTTAAGTATTTATTTTGATTGTTACTTAAATTATATTATATTGTATAGTTTAAATTTATTATTAGGTAATGACAATAAAATCTATTTTATATAGCTACTGATTTAGTATGATTACGTTGTTACTTTAATATTTTCTTCACATTTTATTTTATTGAATATTTAATAATTATATTTCATATTTTATCCTATTTTTTCACAGTAGCTCTATTATGTACCCTAGTTTTCTTGTAGGTTTATCATTCAAATAATGGATGTGCGACATTATATAACGACCGAGAACGATACAATCTATCCAAATATTGTATTCATTAAAACAATACTATACGATACTAGAAATAAATTATTTTTTTCTATCGTGAATCAATAAAAAAATTATCTTTTAAACCATGATTTTTCTACTCATTTTTCATTGAATCGACTCACAAAAAAAACATGGTGAAAAAAAGATTCTAACTAAAATACTATAAAACTTTCTAATTTTTCTATGTGAAAATACTATAAAAAAAATTCTCACTAATTCAATTAAAATATCCATAAAAACACTATTTTATTTTTCTTTTGCCACCGATTAAATCAAAATAAAACAGACTCATCCCTGATTGAATTTTTTTAAATCTAACTTTATATATATATATTGAGTGTAAACTTAATTATTATTATTATATATTAACTTAAAATAGTACCTATAAACTTTAAATTCAGAATCTACTTTATTAATTACTGAAATTCTTATAATATTCCTTGTGGAAGATAGACTATGATGTATCAACTTAGACCTTGGATTTCTTCAAATTTGGAACAATCTTTATTTTTGTTCTTGTATTTATTTATTTTTTAATTAATAATAAAAGTTGAGAAGAATAGATGTGTCAACATAAAGGAAAGGTGGGTGGAGTCGTTGTTATAAAGAAAAAGTCACATGCATGCAGAAAATAAAAAAGAAAAAAGAGAAATTAAAGTGGGAAAATATATATCTTGAATTAGAAATTACTTCAACGCTACTTATTTCCATTCCCACTCATATATTCCATCTTCTCCTTTTATTTACGAATATTAATAAATTATGGGTATGTTTGGTACAAGAATAAAATATCTTGATTCAAGTAAAATATATTACAATATATATGAAGAGAGAATACAATAGAAGGAAAATAATGGAAAAAAGAACAATAATATATCTCAAAAATATTTATATACATAATTTAGGCAACACAATAGTGTACAAGCGTGGAGGTAGATGTCGGAGGCAGGGGTGGGGGTGGGTAGAGCAGGGTGTTATGAAACTTATTTTTCTTACTCGTAAGTCATTTTTATTAATCCATAATAAATTTAATTATTTTTATAAAAAAATGTTTTTTTTCTTCCAAAATATAGTAACTAACCATACATGAGAAAGTTCCACTCTACCAGACACACCTTTAAGTCATCATGAAATATACATTTGCAATAGTGACAAATACTTTTATTATACGATAGTTGTGAATTCAACTGAATTCAAAAATTTATGCGTAATTACTTTTTAAAAGTTTTAAATGTTTAATCTTTTAAATGTAAATATTGACTTTAATAGCAATGCCATTTTTTTAAAAATCTTAGTAATCTCCTAGTCAATGATGACTCGATCTATCTTATCCTCCCATAATAACTATATGCAAAAAATAAGAAAATAAATAAATATAAAGTAGATATTTGAAAATAATGTCCTATGTTTTATGTTTGCAAGCAAAGAAATATTTTAACATTTCGCCAAACTCAAGATATTTTTTGGTTAAAGAAAAATAAGTATCATCTACTAATTTTTTAAATAATCCCTATTTATAGTACCAAACATGTGATATTAAAATTGAACAACATGCCAAACACAAGATATATTTTTGTTTAAAGAAAAATAATAAGTTGTTTCCACGTCTAAATTTGGACCAAATGCTCAGATCTTTAATTACTTACTTTCCGTTGTCATATTGCACTTTTCGAAAGTCAATTTAATTAATATTCAAAGTTAAATTAGATCACATTAATTCGATATTCTAGACTAAAAATTCAAATAATCAACTAAATTGCAAATTTTTGCATATCAATATAATTAAAAATACATAGCAAAATGTTATTCAAAATTCTTATCGTTTGACCCAAAAAAAGAAAATCGTAACAACTAAAAGGAACGAGGGAAATACCATTTAATTTTTTCATTTAATGTCGGAATATTTTTGGTTCAGACTAATTTACATTCGTCTAATCACATAAAACCAATATATCAAGACAATTTTTATATGATTGTTCGAAATCAAAATTCTACTAATGGTGAAAAAATCCCACAATTTTTTAAATCGATATTCAAAGATATACTTCGCTCCTCCTAATATTAAATATCACTTCTAAATTCACAATTTAACACCATTTCACTTTGTAATAATATCTTTCATGAGTTTGTCATTTCTAAATTTATAATATAAAGTTATCTAAACTTTTTTTACGTTGATATAATTTATATCAAGTTTATTATATTATCAAAATTAAATGAAATAAATAACGCGAATATTCTCTCACCGCACAAACTTAATCCCTTTAACGGTAACGCCCCACCCTTCATTCCCCGTCAAATCCCCAACCTCCACCGTTAGGAACTCCGTCACTTTCACCGTTTTAAGTCCCACAACACCCAATAAGAAACCTCCACGTGTCCATGTATTTATAATATTCGCTTCTAATTTAGAATCTTCCCTCATCAGAAAAAAATAATTAAAAATTAAAAGATGAAACGTAAGAATTATGTAATTATTTTTTTTAAAGCTTTGAGCTGTTTTATAAAGCTTTTAAATGGCAGAGTTTTAAGAGCGGGAAGAAGGCGAAGAACGCGTTTTACACCTTCATGACTCAACTTTCTAGGGTTTATTCTCTTTCTCTTTTTTTTTTTTCTCTCGCTTTGATTATTTTTTTCTTCTATAAATACTCTTTCTCGGTTTGCCGTTGTTCATACGCTTTGTTTTGTAGATCTGAGCTGTGTGCTTCCACCGACGCTCTTCGTTTCCTCCTTCGTTTGCTTCAGGTATCGATTGTTTGCTTTAATGTGTTTTCTGTTCAATGTGCTAGTGATTCTTCGAAAAATGTGTTTGATGATCTTCATTTTACTCGTTTCAGGCATTCATTTCCATTTTTTTGGTCGTTTTGTAGTAATGCTTTTAGGGATCGGTTATTTCACGGCAATTTTCGCTGATATATTTGGTGTTTGTTTCATTCTGTCTGTCGATGGAGTGATGTTTTTGTAGTTGATGGTTTAAGGACTTAATTTCCTTGTTCATTTCCGTTTTTTTGAAGTTTTTTTGTTTGTAAATGATTTTTTTGTTTCGTCAGGTGAGGATCGCTCTCTTTACGGCATTTTTTCCTGTACTTTTAGCTGATATATAGTGTATTTGTTTTCGTTTTCACTCTGTTTTTGATCTTCACGAATGTCTCTGCAGTAAATGCGTAAGCACCTTCGTTTTAGGCATTGATTTTTTTTTTGTCGTTTTTCGAAGTTCATTTCGTGTAGCTGTAGTGTTCCATGTTTTCTGCTTCGTTTGGTTCTGCTTTGCGTTCTGCACGTATTTCATGAATTCATGACCGGAAATATCGGGAGTGATTTTCGGCTTGTTTATAGATTTCTGAGGAGTCTATCTTTTGGACTACATGGTCGTTATTGACTCTACTTGACCGGAATTACGGGCAATTGTTCTGTTTGTTTCTTCTGAAGCTTACCAGTTGTAAAGTCCTTACGGAGAGCTTTTGTTCAATTATACGTAGGCATCTACCTAGCAGGTTTCTGATTTTGTAATTCCAGCAATCAGTATTGTATAGCTAGAGCTAAAACGAGATAGATCTGGCATTGCCGGTTGTACCTATAGATCATGGCAAATTATAACCTCTCTGTCAAATGTATATAGTATGCTTACATTATCTGGTAGAATAAGGTCTTTTTATTTGTTCACAGGAAGATAATAATTTTTGATATTATAGAAATATAAATCATGACTTATGTTTCCTGTCTGGTTAAGTTTTGTTTGTTTCATTCCGAGTCTCCGAAAGCCAACATTTTCTTTTCCTATACCTATGGAAATTCTTACGTGCTACTAATACCTTGATGTCCAGCTAGCAATTATGGTTCCACCTATCGAAAGTCAAGTCAAGTCTCCAGTGTCCCAGAAGTTCTCCATTCCACCTCTTAATGAAAGAATACTTTCTTCTATGACACGGAGATCAGTTGCAGCTCATCCTTGGCATGATCTCGAGATAGGTATTTTATAAATTTTGTAAAGGGAAACACCATTCCTCACAGTTGTGCAAAAAAAAAAAAAGAAAGGCTCCTGGGATATTCTTCATGAGCTAAAATTTGTGTTTTGCTGCAGGACCTGATGCTCCACAGATTTTTAATGTGGTAAGGATTCTTTAAAACTTTCGAACTGATATTTAATAGGGTTGAACCTTCATATTGGTTTATACGAATAAGGCAATTTATGCTTCACATATATGCTGAATAATATTTAGCTTAGGTGATAATTGATATTAAGTCCAAAACATATTGTAAATCTTCGAAATTTTAATGAGCAAGCATGATTGATCTTCTAGGCCGATGCTCTAATTTCATGTTAGATACCTTAGATCAGCTGCCAAAATTGGAGTCTTCGCACTGGCTTTATGCTAACCATTTTAAGTTTAGATGTGCTTTACTTCTTGATAGTAATCTGTAAGTTCTTCACTGTGTAAAGTGGATTTTTCACCTAGGTACCTTGGGACTTACAAGAGGCTAATATATGGTTGAAGTTATTTATGTTACCACATACTTGGTTGAGATGTTTTTGTATGTTAACCTACCAATTGGTTGGTGCAGGTGATTGAGATCAGTAAGGGGAGCAAGGTGAAGTATGAACTTGACAAAAAAACTGGACTGATCAAGGTATAAGCGGTATATCTTGAAACGAGTAAAATTGTGAAGTTTTAGCAGAATGACCTGAAACGCTGTTTCATTATTCCAGGTTGATCGTGTTCTTTACTCATCAGTTGTATACCCCCATAACTATGGGTTCATCCCTCGTACACTCTGTGAAGACAGTGACCCTCTGGATGTCTTAGTCATCATGCAGGTGAGCTGATAATCCTTTCCCATTGTCCTGATAAACAACACACTTGCGGATATTTGCTGATAGTTGAACTGCAGCTAAGGGTCCAAGAACTTACCTATAACTTACATGTTTGTGTGTAAGCAAGGGATGGACAAGATATAGTTAGGTCGTAACTTACCCAATCCACTCTTTTAACTTCCAAACCTATATCTACTACTATTTAAAAACGGTGCTGGATACAGAAAAGTTGATCTGGTCCTGGTGTTAGGTCTTATTATAGGCATTTGTGATCTCAGTTATTGCTCTAAATTATGTGGACATTCTGTTACCCTGTATATAACCTATTGACTTCTGTATTATGTCTTTTTATCTATATGCTATAAAACTGTCGAGTTTTCTTAAGAAGCCAATCCTACAATAGTTTGCCAGTGCAGTGCATGGGTGTCAAGGAAGTGGACAATTTTACCATTTGTGGCCTTTGCAATGCATATATTTGACAGATCAAAGAAATTATTAGTATTGTGGCTTTTACCTCTCTATGAACTGTGCTTTTTTTTCTTTTTATAAAAAAAGGGATGCCTATCAACAGTTGTTTATTCTCTTAATTCTTACCATGCTAATTTATAGGAACCTATTCTTCCGGGTTGCTTTCTCAGGGCTAAAGCAATTGGTCTTATGCCCATGATTGATCAGGTATTTATCTATGGTTAAAAGTAAATTTTGTGTCCCCAATCTTCCATGTATTAATTCTAGTCAGAACACAGGGAGAAAAGGATGACAAGATAATTGCTGTCTGTGCTGATGATCCTGAATATAAGCACTACACTGATATCAATGAGCTGCCACCCCATCGTTTGGCTGAGATCCGTCGCTTCTTTGAGGATTGTATCCCTTTCCAAAATCACAAATCTTAAGAGCATCATGTATTTTAATTTCAGATGTTTATGAATTATCATTATTGCGTTCATTTACTGTTTAGTGTGTGCAAGCATGAATAAGAATTTGAGTATATGGTTTGGTCCTTGACTAATGTATCAGACAAGAAAAATGAGAACAAGGAAGTTGCTGTTAATGACTTTCTTCCATCCGACAAAGCCTTTGAAGCAGTCCAACATTCCCAGTAAGTAACACCCACCGCCATTTCAAACATTACCAGAAGTTCATTATTTCTCCCTTCTGCAGTATGTTAACCGAATAAATGATATAAAATGTTAATGAGAATTCATACTATGTTCAGCTGCTTACGTATAATGTTCTTTTTTCTCAGGGATCTGTATGCAGACTACATTGTGGAGAGCCTGAGGAGATGATAGTCTTTTCATCTTCCTCAAGTCGTGAATGGTGGTCAATATTACATTTCTCATTCTAATATACCATATAATAGTACTTCTCTAATATTTCGTCTACTTGTACTGCAAAGCACAGTTATATACCATGTTGCATGAGCATATAACATGCTATATATATATATACAATATGCTTGTATTATCTACTGTATGGGAAATTACTCTTCCATACAGTACATGATGATGATGAAAAGGAAACTTCACGTTTCCCCTGGTCAAATTTTGTATGATTTGAACTATCTCTCAATTGTCCGGTTTATGAAATGGATTATAAACGAAGTTAAGATTGTATGCACTCTGTTCTGTAACTTGAGCTTAATGGCTTTTATTTGATCTGTCCAAACTTATTACTCAGTAGTTGTGAAGTTGATTTGGTTTGTATTATTCATGATTAACTGATTCTATAATATTTTATATAGTTACTACTAGAAGATTTTCTTTACATACTTCTTTATTTAATATGCTTTACTTGACGTAAGACTGCGTATACACCATCTCTAGGCTCCATTTGTTTATAATAAAACACAAGTTTTATCTTCCAAGAAAAATCATGAACTTCTACCTTATTGCTTATTAGTATGAAAATTGATCGAAGGGGAACTGAAGTTAGTTCGATTACTTATTAGCACATTACAGAATTGACAAATTCATCAAAGAGAAACTTAAAAAGAAAATGGAGTAGTGAGTCAGTGAGATGGTATAAGCTAATTTTCACATTTTAAGCAGAAGGAACCTAAAAAAAAATAGATTCTCCAAACAAAGAAAAAAAGTCTTTAAATTTTTTAAAATAAGATTATCCCTATTAAAAATATTCTTTACTAAATTAATTCTTTTCTTTCAGAAAATAAGTAAAAAGCATTCTTTTTCAAAAAACAATTCATATAAAATTAAGATATTTCACAGCTTATATACTCTCTCACCTAATATTTTGGTTCCCATAAACCCCCCAAAACCTCTGCTTAAACCCTTCGAAGTTCGAATCCAATAAACCACCAGTCCACCACCGTCAGCCGCCGTCAACCGCCATGAATTCCTTCAACGCTACCACCCCAAACTTCGACAACCTTCTCCTCCAATCCCTAATGAACCGTCTCCAAATCCGTCCTCCTTCAAACCCAACTTCCTCCTTTTCCCCACAATCCCTCGAAGATCTCCTCTTCAACACTCTCCCTTTCTCTGACGAAGATGAAGACGACGACGATGATGATAACAATAAGGATTCTTCTTCTTCCAAATCTCAGCTAGCGAAAGAAGAATCGAGGGTTGAGAAAGAGATAATACGGACAATCCTAACTGGAAAAACTGATTCGCTAAAACCAAATTCGGGTCAAGCTGTTGCTATTGGTGAACACCATATATGTATCGGGTTTCATGAGGATACAGGTTCGGATTATCGGGTGTGGGAGTGGCATGGGCATATCATGCTTTTTGATGAGGAAAATGGGTATTCACCTGAATACATTTATGGGAATTACTTTGAAAGAGTTAATGGTAAGCTTATGAAGAAGAAACAAGAGGAGAAAGAAGAAGAGGAGAGTGAGAAAGAAGAAAAGGAGAGTGATGAGAAAGAGGAGAAGATTGGGAATTTGGGGTTGAGAGAGTTGATATCATCAGGAGATTCAAATAATGAAGGTCGGATCCTTAGGAGGAATATGAATGCTGGCTCTACAAGGTTTATACTGAATCAACGCTTTTTCGCCTTTTAGTTTTGTTATACTAGTTCATTTGCATCTATGCTCCATTGGTGTTTTGGTTGAGTATTTAGAGTGTTTAGATACGTTGTTTATTGTGTTTAGGTTATCGCACTATTTTGTTGTTATTGTTCCTTTCTGAATGCGCGGACTACTTTACTTGTTAGTTGTTATGTTTTCTTTACTGTTGTTTTTTCTTTTCATTACTACTTTGATTTGCTTCACTTGAACTGAGGGTCCTTCGGAAGCATTCTCTCTATCCCATGAGGTAGGGGTAAGGTTTGCATACACTCTACCCTCCCCGGATCCAACTTGTGGGATTTCACTGGATATGTTTTGTTGTATAATATCAGGAACACTTTAGATATGTTTGGCTGTTTGCTTGTTCTGAGTTGCAAATGTGCATCCCATATTAGGTAAATACATCGTCATTAAAAGTCTATTGCAGCCTCAAGTTCTTAGATAACTTCCACTTTTCCTACATCAATAGCCTTTTCTTCGAAGTTAATAACAAGATGCAAATTAAGGAATTGCGTTCCATATGTTGAGATCTTTAGCAGTATACTACTCTAAAATGTGACCGTTAACACAAAAAAGGGAAAATGGTTAGATGGATGGTGAGTGAAGTTTGTCTTCAGAAGCCAGGGCAAAAATAGAACTCCCTCTGTCAAATTCTGATTTTTCTTTTCGGAGTAGAGGATCGTCAACACTATAAATGAAAATCCACCAGTTTCTCAAAGAGTTCTGTATCTTAGTTCTGGTTGAACACCACTAAGTTTGCTGTTAATTAGAATGAGAGGAAACTGTTATCTTTATCTTCAAAGAAACTATTATCTTATGTCAGTTTTCCAAGAACCAGGATTAAGAGGTGAGGCTATTAGCATACTAAAGTAGCAATTTTATACATTTGAAGACAATATGAACAACTAGATACATAACATGTTATCCTCAGCTTATTAGGTGATGCTTTAGAGTGACATCTTATGTGTGCTTAGCCAGCAAGACTTGGCTGAGGAGGAATATAACTATGTAGTGCAGCACTTAGTGATTTAACATGTTCGCTAATCTTTGAACTGTGCCGAAGTAATGCTTTTATAATCTGAACTCTTAGGGGTTGTTTGGTTGGTGGGACTTGGATAACAATCTTGGGATAAAATGCGGCATTATTTAATCCTGTGTTTGGTTATGGGTATTAATTGGTCCCCATAACCATTTCTACTAAAATGGTGGGATTTATCTATCCCATATAGAAGGTAGAATATCCTTGTCTATCCCATCTCGGTAGCCTAACGACCCCTTAATATGATACAAGGACAACAAAAACAGTTAGCTCTTTGCTGGATCCATGTCAAACGGAGTACAATAGTAATGTGCTCATACGCATTGAAGCCAGAGAGACTTAGCGATCACTTTATAGGGTTGACTCCTCTACATTCTCAATTGTAATTTACGCCAAAGATCTTCCAAGAAAGTAAAGTCACCGAATAATCTATGATGAAGCATTTTCTTTAACCTGTTTGTGTGTACTACTCGTTAATTTTTGTCAGATTCTTTTAAAAATTTACTTGTTTAATTTCTTTCATTATCTTTACTGACACATATAAGATATTGAGGAGGAACAACCCCACATGGATAATAAAACTATTCTAGTTATTGAATTAAAAAAAATATGGTGCAAGTCAGTTTTTAGTATTTCAGTGTTTCCTCCATTTTAAAAGCAACAACGACATACCTTCAGTGTTTGCTTTTCCTGAGAACCCAACTAAAAAGAATTAAGTGTAAATAACGGATAACCAAAATAATTTGTTCAAAACTGTGCAAAATTGAATTGTTAATGCTGAAGGTAACAGATGGGAATTCAGTATATTGCTGTTTATTTATGCTGATTCATATATTGTTCGAATGTAACAGTAAATAGAAGTAGAAAATAGAGACTGAATATGCAGTCTTAAGATCGAGCTTGCATTTCATATTGCGCCAAGCTGCCAACTTTTTCCCAGCAAAGAAGCTCTTTTGCTTTAAATAACGCCTGACCCATCACCTGCCTCGTCCCATTAAATTAAGTCTTAGCCTGCCCCGCCCTACCCTCGTCCACTAATTGTCGCCCCGCGGCACTCTGCCCCGTTAAGGATTTGACCTGCCGGTCTGCCCTGTCCCACCTCTGCCCTGCCATATCGACATTCCTAGTCTTCTCCCTATACAAAATGTGGTTATCATACAACAAAATTGACAATATTGTGTTACTCTAAGAGCTTCAAAGTGTGAAACTGTGCTATGATTTTTTGTTTTACTCTAACCCTTCATTGTAAGAACAGGGACTGATCTAGAAATGGGTTTTGAAAGGGAGTGGGGAAGGAACTATTGAACCAAACCTTTACAAAACACCATAAGATAATATATTAGTTCTTAATATAAAGGTATATCCGAGTAAGAGACTTATATTACTTCCAACAACAACAACAAACCCAGTGTTATCCCATAGGTTGGGTCTGGGGAGGCTAGAGTATGCAGACCTTTACCCTACCTTGAGAGTTGAGAAGGTAGAGAGGTTGTTTCCGATAGACCCTCGGCTGAAACGAACGATGAAAAAGAGGCAGCAGAAACAACAAGAAGAAAATAAGATATAGCATGTAGTAATAGAAATCTAAAGATGAGGAACAAAAGAAGACTAATACTAATACTCTGAGAATGGAAACTTCTATTACTTCCGTAGGAATATATTTATTTCATAGCTGATCCTTCATAAGATCTGTTGCGTACATATAATGATGGGACTCTCTACTAACCCTCTAGGAATGCGTATTTGCTAGACATTTTTATTGAAAATCTTTATCTCTCCAAATTTTAGTTAGTATCCATTGTCTTTCACTTGATGCATTCTTCCTATATGATGTGTTAACTTACTAGTTGCTTCTTGTGTGCTTGAATGTGGTTTTAGCTGATTTTTCTCCAATTTCTCCACTTCTAATATTTGATTGTTCTTTTGTGCTACGAAGAATATTTTACTCTCCCTCCTTGTTCCTCGTATCTGTTCATTCTTCTTGACTGAGTTTTCCTTGTTACAAACTGACAGGGTCTAGAGGTTTGCTGTTTTACACCAAAGAAGCAATTTGAGGTTTGCTGCGTATTTCGCTTGGCTGCATGGAGATTTTTTACATTTCCTTTTCCCAAGCTACTTGGTGTTGTGTTCAAATAGCATTTTTGCAAATTGTGATCTTACATGGTCTGAAATATTGCATTTGCAAAGCAAAATAGGAGCTCCTAAGCAGATGAGAATAGTTCCTTATTTTCTTTAATTCTCTCTTAATTTTTTTCAATTTCTTTATTACAAGGGAGGTTGAAAATCTGTTACAGAATAAGCTACTCTTCTTTCATAAGCAAATGTACTTGGAGCTTTTGTATGTAGAGAATGCTTTTAGCTCTCATCCACTGCTCTAGCTAATTGTCGTCCTTTTCTATGTGTGATTTCTATCTTATGTATGGCCGTGTCTAAGGGCATATCGTTTGAAGTAGATTCTCAAATTGTTTTTCGAGTTTCGTCCAAAGGATTGGGTTTTCTGGATGTAGATGATATCTATAGAGATAAATCTTCCATATATGGTAGAAAATGAAGTAGCACATGAGTGGTATTGTTTTTTCAATAAACACTTTGAACAAAGATCGTTAAAATTACCCTGCAGATAAACGCACAGTTGATATTTATCCCATTTTAGGGTAGTTTTTGTTTTAGTATGTGTTCGGTCATAAATTTTGGATCAGATTTTAAAATTTTATTTTCAAATATTTCAAATTTCCAAGTAAAATGTATGTACAAACATGATTTTATATTTTGAATATTATTACTTCAAAACTCAAATTTTCAAATTCGATGTAAGAAAGCAATGAGATAGCAAAAAAATAGAGATGTCCTTCATAAAATTTAATGTTTTCTTTTATTATGGTTACCATTCATTTTCTCAGTATGTTTTAAAATGTCGTCGTCTATGTTATCTGAGTCGAGGGTCTTTTGAAAATAATTTCTCTACCTCCTCAAAATAGAGATAAAATTCGTGTGTTCTTTGTTCCATTTGAAACCCTAGCTATCGAATTTCACAATGTATGTTATTGTTTCTTGCCGCTCAATTCTTATGTATTTGTGCAGTGCTAATCAACTTACAAAGTGAGTTGTTAAGATTTGAGTATATTCTATCATCTCTAGATCCTGTATATGGTAGTAAGTTTGATTTGATTAAAAAAAAAATTAGAATCAAATCAATTCTCAATTTATTAAATTAATTAGACTTGATTTATCAATTTGATTGGATTTTGTGGTATTTACTATTTTAGTATATTTTTGTGAGTCCTTCAATTTTCTTATTAGGAAAAAAATAATCTTGTCTAAAAGCTTTAGGCTTATCCAGTCTGTCAACATCACTCAACAAAGTTACACGTGTTGTCCTCTCATTGGTCAATTTATAATCACGCGGATCGTCAACATTCTCATCTCACAGCCGTAGATTTAACCCAAAATCGAACGGCTCAAAATACTCTTCTACCAAGAAACAATTTCTTCAAGCACAAACCTCATATATAAAACGTCAGCTCACTGTAACTCAAACTCAATCACAATCAATTCAAACAAAGCAACACAAATTATTCGTTGAAATTATCATTTGGGGTTCAATTTTTTTGAGGTAGAAAATGGAGAAGAAGGGTGCTGGTGGAAGAAAAGGTGGTGGTCCAAAGAAGAAGTCAGTTTCAAGATCTGTTAAGGCTGGATTACAGTTTCCGGTGGGTAGAATTGGGAGGTATTTGAAAAAAGGTCGTTATTCTCAGCGAGTTGGAAGTGGTGCACCTGTTTATCTTGCTGCTGTGCTTGAGTACCTTGCTGCTGAGGTATATTTCTCTAAATCTTGAATTTTTAGTATTTGGGGTTTGTTGTTAGCTAAAATTGAATTTTTAGTATCTGGGGTTTGTGGTTATTTTGAGGGTGAGTGTGGGATCTGGAAAATTTTACTTTTAGCTCATGATTGATGATAAAGTTTGAAATTGGAACTTGAAAATTTGAATTTTTGAAGTTGTGTTTAGACATGCGTTTTACTTGAAAAAAAGTTGAAGTTTTATGGGGATTTGATAATGTTTGAAGAAAATTTGATTAAACTTCATGGGGTTGAGTATTAATTTTTCAAAAATTACTTCAAAGTCTATAGCCAAATGCTAGGTTAGATATTTCCAATCTTTCTTTAGAAAAACGAATTGTAATTATAGATTTAATGTTGGGATGAAGTTTATTATAGGTTGAAACTTGAATATAATGCAGTTTGAGACTAGTTGATCTATTTGATTAATTAACTTTGATACCGTTTACATCAAAATGCGTTGAAATCACTATCATAAACAAGAAAAACTAATAGAATTTTTGCTTCTAAGAGTGTTTCTAATTTGCTTGAATACATTGGTTTATGTGCAAATTGAGAATTAGTGTTGATCGATATTGATATAAGTCGTATTTGGTGTTGATTGTCTTCTCTTTGGGTAGGTTTTGGAATTGGCTGGAAATGCAGCGAGAGACAACAAGAAGAACAGAATTATACCAAGGCATGTTTTGTTAGCTGTGAGGAATGATGAAGAACTCGGAAAGCTTCTAGCTGGTGTAACCATTGCTCATGGAGGTGTTCTTCCTAACATCAATCCAATTCTTCTGCCTAAGAAATCCGATAAAGTTGGAAAAGAACCTGCTAAATCACCTTCTAAGGCTACCAAATCACCACGAAAGGCCTAAATTTGTGAAGATCAACTTCTCGTTTGACGATGTGATGCACACTGTACTACCAATGTAGCATGATTTAGGATTTTATGACTTGTGTTTGGTCCAAATAATCTGTCAATGTAGGTAGGTTTTGGTATCTATTTCTGCTTGTAGTAAGGCTTAAAAGTACTTGTTTTATGTTTTGTAAAACAAATCATATTTGCAGTTTATCAAGTATTACTTCAATGGTTACATGTGAAGGAAATTTCTTGTTTGTCTAGTGAAGTTTTTGAATTATGTTTTGGTCTTGTGATGCCGATGGTAGTTGACAAATGTCCGAAATAAGGTTCGTGATGGGAATTTAGCTATCTTTTGGTTGGGTTTTAGGGGGTTGGAATGAGCTTCTTTCTTTTCCGTCCCAGCCAATCCCTGGTTCGATCAACGATACTTGACCAAAATAGTGACATAGCCCAATTCATTGAAGAGTTATTAGTTGATGAGGGTTTACATCTGGTGTTTCGAGCACATGTTGAATCCCTCACCAGTTGTTATATATCAGCAAATATCAAATTATTCAATCTCTTTGTATATACTAGCATTCAGTGTTTATATCAAATTATGTAAAACGAAACCTGAATCTGACAGATACTTCTAATCTTTAAATTGTGGATCCACCTTTGATTATAATCTCAAACATATCCTAAGTTCCTAATTTAATATTACAATTTTTTTTTTCTTCCATTTCATATAATTAGAAATTAGCATAAAAGTCTAATGGTGGAGACAAAGGGACCCGGAGAAGTTTATTACTGAGAGAAGTGGTGATCTCGTCTTGCTTGTTGGGAGAGAGGAATTTTCCGGACCATCTTTTTCAGCTAGATAGTGAGTGATTACTCAGTAATGAACACTAATTGAAAGCGGTCGAAAATGAGTACGGAATCGAACCGCGTATGTACAAGGCCCAATTAGGAATATATTGAAGCCCAGCCCAAGTTCCATAAATATCTGCATCTGAGAAAATGAAATCTCACTGTACTTACACGTGTTCGAACAGTATTAGCCATGTCACATCATTGACTCAGTAATATTCTACTGACAGACTAATTATTGTGAAATTATAAGATAATATATCTCATAATTAAATTTGATATGAACTATATATTACTATATTTGATTGACGATATAAATTTATTTAAATAAATTATTATTTTTACTTGTTCAATGTTAGCTTTACATATGAGGGATAAATAGAATGATATATTGTATTCTATCTATTTATTTTTATTTGTCCTGTATATTTTGAAATAAGTTTTTACTTGTTACTCGTCATTTGTAACATATCAAGAAAATTTAATTATTTTTTTCATATATTTACGCTTAGCATTAATTATTTTTTAAGAATTAATATTAAACATTCCTTAGTAGGGATAATGTGATAAAATAATCTTGTCAATCATTATTTTATTAATAAATATGTCAAGTCCAAGTATGACAAGTAAAAATTTAATTATTTTTTTCATATAAAAATAATTTTTCACTCGGTGTCCGAAGCCCACGTTGAAGCACCAACAAAATCCCGATTGCATACGGCAAAACCCATTCAAATGCCTACATTGAAACCCGATTAAATTCAGTCTCATCACCGCACTACAAACTAAATATATCTCGCTAACAAACAACCCTATATTTTTCATTTTCTTAACGTATTTAATACACCATAAAGGAGTACCCAATAAATATAAAATATTTGTCTTTTTCTTACATTTTTTTGGTCTTCCGTTGAATTCGATGGTAATTTAGGGCTATAATAATGATCCGATTTACTCGTTTTCTGGTTATGCTTCTTTGAATTTCGAGCAATTCAATCTTCTTCATCCATTATTTCGATCACTGTGATTTGAGATTTTGTTGTGTGGAGGTAAATCAAGGTTTTTTTTGGAATTAGGGATTTTGGTTTTGGTGGCGGTGGGAAATCGAAGGGCATCGCATCCTTACGATGCATTCGGTGTCGCCTATTGTATTGGATCTGTTGACTTTACCTCAAGCTGCTTCTTTCTATGGCGTTTTGTGTTCTCATCGTTTGAAGCCTTGGCGTAATAGTTTTAGTTAACGTTTAATTCATCTTTGTCTGTTTTTTTTTGTGTTCTGCGTTGCTGTTTCAGTTGCTATCTTGCTGGTTTTCTGTTTGTTTCGAGGGATTTTTCAGCTATTTCAGATCTTTTTCCGAGTAGTTGTAGCCGAATCTGGTGGAAATTTGCGTGATTTTGCTTCATATCGACATACTGAAAGGTAATGATTTGTGATTTGATTGTTTTTTGCAATTATAGGTTAATCTGATTGGTGTTTTATGGTTATGTAAATTACATAATATCTGTTTAGGGTAAAAAAAAAGTTATCTTGCTTCCGATCTATGTCTAGATAATGCATAAAGTTTATAATTGATCAGTTCTAGTAACGTTTGGATTCTGTGATGGCTAATTTTTGTAATGATGAACTTGTTGTGGTGATCGGAAATCCATACTTTAACTTTTAAGGCAGATTACTTATAGGCAGGGTGCAATATTTGCCTGAAAGATATATAGTTCATACCACACGTGGGGTCTCGGGGGATGGGGTAGGATGCATGTGAACTTTACCCCTATTCTTGTGGGGTAAAGAGGTTGTTTCCAATAGATCCTCGGCTCAAAAAATATGTAATCAAAGTAGGATTGAGAGGAAATTGATGGCAACAAAATAGCTAGATAAACAGTGCAAATTAAGAATAAGTAGTAGTGAAAATTGAAGAATAAGATATGATACAAATACTAACTAAGATTACTAAACAAGGAGAAGAGGAGACTTACCCCCTGCCTCTCCCACATAACAGTACAACAACACTCGGCTACCTATTACCCTTGTCCTTGACCCCATACCTTCCTATTTAGGGTCATGACTCCGTAAGTTGAAGATGACTATTAGCTAGAATTTTGAAAGTATTTGTTTGAGGTGCAGCATCCCTATTAACTAATGTTATGAGAATCAATGCGCATTCTTTTCTCTGACTTTAGATTTGCTTCTTTGTCGTGATAGATGGATCAAATCCTGAAGGATCTAAAATATATTGATAACTTTGAGATTACTGGTTAAGTTCAGCGTGTAATTAATTATCCTCGAAGTTCAGTTGTATAACTGTAACATCTTTGTTCTTTTCTAACAAATGTTGCTTCTTGTTTGTGCTGAGACTACGTGTGCATGTTTGTGCAGATCTTTGCTGCTCTCTTTAATTGATGGCCGTTTGTTCTGCTAATTACAAGTTCGACTCTGAAAGTATAAGTTGCTTTTGTGAGTCATCAAAGGAGACTCTTGGTTGTGCTTCTGGCATTCCAGGAGGTCCTTTTGCTAGTGATCTTGGGCACCGTTTTACTGAATCTCTGAATATTAAGGATGGTGAAGACTTGATTTACAAGGAAGATTCCAACACATTGGAGGAAGATGGAAGTGAAGAAGATATGGATGCAAATGACACTGACGCTGGCAGTACAGACTCAAAAAAATGCTTGATCAAGTCCTCAGAATTAAAATGCTCTGCTTTGAGCACTTCCCCTGCTGAGTTGGTTCATGGGAAGGAGGAGCAGGAGGCTGATGCTAAATCAACTGACTTGCCTTATTCACGTTCCATATCTTCACCTGTGAGTTTTGTGTCCTTAGACATTTAAGGTCAATTTCCTTGCATATTCATTTTAATGATAAAGGGAGTCTAACATATAAAAAAGATGTAGAAGGTTTTTTAACTGCCTGTTCTTAATGAAGTTTTTAGTCCACTTAAAGATATCTTTTGTTATATAAGAAAATGTACTGTTGTCTGCTTACATTAGTATTGCCAATTTCAAGCATAATTTGTTTTAATGATAAAGGGTTTCTTACATATAGAGAAGACCTAGAAGGTCTTTTGACTCCCTGTTTTTAATGAAGATTATAGTCCTCTTAAAGATATTTTTTGTTATATAGGGAAATATACTGTTGTCTGCTTATTCTGATCTCAGTTCACGACCACCCCCTCCCCCCCGAGTATATGCTTCAACAGGAATCACACCATGGTCATTACTAGTGGGCATATGAAAATTTTAAAGTTACATTGTTTTCAATTATGGAAAGGCGGCATTCTCTTTTAGACGGACTGAAAATGGAAGTGTGTCACATAAGTTGGGACAGAGGGAGTATATCTTTTTTTCCAGCATATGTTTTGCGGTGCCTTGTATCTCTCTCTATATATATATCTCTTTGTTATTTACTCATGGCTCTGGACTCTGTTATCAAGGCTGAAGCAACAGTATTTTGGAACAGCAGTTGAAGCATATAAATACTCTCTCATACACAGAGGGAGACTCTGTGTTGGGGATTTTTTCAGGGTTGAGCTATTAAGTTATTTCTCATTATATTGTTGGTTAACAGTTGCGTTTTTCCCTTTCTTCTTTTTTTATTCTCTCAGACAGCTTTGAAGCTTGTATCTGCCATTAAAGGTAGCCGTGAGAAACAAGGCAAACCACCCAAGAAGCTGTCTGTGACATGGGCTCCCGATGTGTATGACCCTATCCCGACAGCAGTTTCGCATGTGCCAAACAAGGTACAGCGCCACAGGAGTGACCACAGGAAGAATGGAAAGAATAAGCAGAAAAGTAATGGCAAATCTTCACGTGGGAGCAAAGGTAAAGACAAGAAACAAGGTCGCAAACATGGTGGAAGTACCAGGAGGAGTTATCATCCTCTAGAGGATGACGACATAAAGACTAGTTCTAGCTTTAATTCTCTGGAGGATAGCATTACTGCTCATTCTAGTGGGCTGCAGGCTGGTGCCATGGATTATGATATTGGTAGCACCCCGGATTCATTCTGTGGTAGTAGTTTCCTAAAGAAATCTGTCACAAAGTTGCATTTTCCAGTTGCAAAGGCTTCATGAGCTTTCTTTTAAATCGTGGTGTGTGCTCTTCTTGATCGTTTCCTCTAGTTCTGTAAATAAATAAGTTCGACGCTTTACTGAGTTGTGGGAGTTGTTTAAGAGTTGTTGGCATTTTTGTACTAAATACCTTGAAACTTTTGACCTGTTGAATGGACAGATGACTTTTTGCTTTGCTATGTTTCGAGTTGGTTTGAACTAATTGTGTAAAGTTGTTTTATTGCGTTCTGAATTCGAGATTTTGATTATGAAAATCTGTAAGCCTACCATGTACTGAATGCTTTCATGTAGGTCTCGTACCATATCTTTTTTGAGACTAAAGCTACCTTAATTCTGAAGCAAACGCATAAATGTTAATGTACATCAAGCTTTGAACAATTAAATTGCCAATCACACCAAGAAGAATCGTGTCTATGAATATTATTAGCAACATAGTGTCTAATTTGTGAACATAATTTCCAAAACCTAGATAGGAACAAAATTTATTTAAAACAATGTACACCAGACATCAAATTAAGGTACATGCCATTGGAGCTTCTAGTTTATCAGATGTGTGAAATGATGAACAATTTGGTATGTCTTGTCAATCTAGCAAAATTTTGCTGATTCCAGCAGTATCCATATACATGTTACTTGCATTTGAATTTTACAACTACAGAACCAATAACAATGGCTTGAGTCAGAGCTGCTTTATTAAGAGAGACTTCAATCTTTGAACTACGCGCTCTACATCAAGTTGTGTATTCTGCATTTATTTTGACATAATCATAACTCAAGTCACAGCCCCACGCTAGTCCGCTTCCTGGACCATCACCTGCACAGGGGCGACTGAAATTTATACGTACATCCCAGTACAATATTACTTATTAATACGGGCAAAGAAGCCACAAAACTACAGTGGATACAAACAAATCCATGAAGCATGAACAAAGCGGACATAATGCCTTAGCCTTGCAAATGTCACAGAATAATACCGTCCTGGCTTTTTAACAGTAAAGCTTGTGCATGGGCAAGATATGAGATGAAGGTAAGAGACCATAGTAGTGACATTGGGTCGTCTTTGATGAACCTCAGAAGGTGGAACCGGAGGATAAGAAAGTATTGTGGAAGAACACACATTGCCCCATTATCAGAGGGCTTCATAGTTTGGAAGGGGGTGGGAGACACTATCAAACTAAGGTCGCACTAGAAACTGTATATGCACATATATAGAGCAGATAGATATTATCCTGTCCACCTGAATGTATGAACCGTTTTCACTATCATGGAGATCAAGAAGGTAAATTTTTAAAACACTCCTATATTGAGGTAGACAGGGGAGCAATCAAAATGATAATTGAAGTGACAAGAAGCTAAGAATAGTTGTTGAAAAGATCCCCGTCAAGACTGAAATACCAAAAGGTAGTATTAAGTTGAACTAACAAGTCTGAAATATTTGAATTCTTGGACAGTGAAAATTTTGCCATTTATTTAAGGTACAAAGTCAGATTTTTGGACTACACAAAGAAGAAAAATAGTACTTTTTTCCGGGTTGGAGAGGGGGTTGGCACGAAAAATATATCAATTTGACTTGAAGCTTGGAACAGCATTTTTCGTGCCAGTACTGTTCTCAACATCTCAAGCAACAGTGATTGTCGAGCATGTAGGAAACAAGTCTCAGCTCGCGTCATCTTAGAAATAAAATCAAGCGACAGTCTTCTGGTAGTTATATCTCTAGAGATATGTGTGATGCCATACAGTTGGTTTACTTTCATCACGATACATCAATGCAGAGGAAGTACAATGTGAATATGCCTGTTTACGTATGTGAAACTTACCAGTAGATATCTGGATTTCAACAGTGCCGTGGACTTCACCAGCCTTTCGGAGATAATTGCTAGCTGCAACCCTGCAAAAAGACCCAAGAATATGATGTCCAAAGAGAGACAGATAAAAAGAGTAAGGAAAAAAATCTATGGAAGAGCATCACGCACTAAAGCGTATAGAACAGTATAAATGAGGTGGTATGTACTATAGGTCTAGCATCCAAAATTGGCCTACTGAATACTGGATCAAGAGTCACTAATTTGAGGTCGACATATTATCCATAACAAAAGAACTATTGGATGCTCTATAATGGCTAAGGCCTCACCAGGAAAATTAAACATACAAGAGCTAAAGAAATTGGTTATGTCTTGGTCAGAAAGTGAGAGTAGCATCAAACTTAACCAAAATGAGTTGGTTAGTGTGGTTGTAGGCGTCTGTTCAAGAAGCGTTATAGTTCCCTCTTGAGACAAGAACTGACACGAGAAGGCAAATCCAGGGCCCATGCCTAATAAAGCAAAACAAATGTACGGTATCGTTCTCCATACCTATCAAATGGAAGTGGTTGCCCTGCTTCCATAAGCACAATATCTCCAAGTGATATCCGAAGCTTGTCGGCGTTGAAAGGAATACCTGCATAGCCAGCAGCACAAGCAATACGGCCCCAATTTGGATCCCTACCATATACAGCAGCCTGATTATAGAAAGGAAAGTATCAGTAAAATGTACTTTCTAGATAGCTCCAAGTAGATATGCAAACTAATTCACTTCATACCTTGACAAGTGAAGAGGAAGCCACTGAACGAGCAATCTTTGCTGCTTCAGCTTCGTTATCAGCACCATCAACCCTCACCTATGTCCAATTAGAGACGAGCAAAGCTTTAAAAATAAAAAAGCGATTCTAGAAGCTATTTGTGTACTGGAAGATTAAGAAGCCACATTTTAAACATTTTGTCAAATGAAAACACATGATTATCCCCTGTTTTTTGATAACTGAGAAATCCCGGAGGGCGAGTGGCGTGCAGTTCGAAACTCGATGGATAATGGACCCTGTCCTTTTACCCTTCTCCATTTACATATTGTCCTTCATCACGCCAAGTAACAAAGGAATTCAAATCTAGTGTCAAACCAAAGAAAAGAATTAATATTCTGTTATGTAGCGAGGCTAGAGAGACAACTAATCATCTGTTTCTCCATTCTAAAGTCACATCTCAGCTTTGGACTATGTTCCTCAGTTTAACAGAGACAAAATGGTCAATGCCAGAGCACACGGCAGACTTGTTAAGTTGCTGGATTAGGAGAGGGGGAAGCAAGACACAGAAGAAGTGGTGGAGAATAATCCCACACTGTATCTGGTGGACTATCTGGAGGGAGAGGAATGGAAGAAACTTTGAAGATAGATTCAACAACATTCAGAAAATCAAAGGGAGCTGCATTGCAACTTTCTACTTTTGGTGTAAAGAACATTGTATAGAAAATGCTGAACAATTAGTACATCTTTTAGGATTACTGTAATTAGTCTCTTGTTTTAGCTTGTTACTACCTTTTTGGAGGTCTCCAGCATACCTTAATGCTGAGGAATACAACATTACCAGTTTCAAAAAAAAGAATTAATATTCTGTGTATCCTATATTAAAACACTAGTACCTTCACCCTACCATAACCTGCATTGAGATCAAGCACTCCTCCATAGCTTGATTTCTTTCCTTATATATAGCAAAGCTACCATCCTCCGGTATTGGTATCAACATAACATAATGCAAATTTCTTTTATGACCTACCTCCCAACTCCTACCAACACAGGTACTCGGATAACTTTGTTCACTAAGACTTGGACATTTGGGGAAAAATCACCTAGTGTTTTTGCCTCCACTAGGAATTGAACATGAGGCTTTGTAGCTCTCATCTCACTTCATTGACCATTTTTGCCACACCCTTGGGTGCCCTTTACTGGGAAATGAACCTAAGACGATTTACATGTATTTATTTCTATGACCAAGACAAGATATCCTTTTCCATCTTTGACACCATCAAATTATTCTTTTCAATTTATCCTTAACAAGCTCAACTATGATAACCCATTCAATCGTTCTCTCTTTTTTATGAAGCTATCTGGACCGCACCTTGATTACCACCCGACAGACTGCTACAACCCACAAGCACATCCCCAGTAAACATGTCCATCAAAGCTGAAGAAAATGAACTCACACCATGTGTTGTAGTCGGGATCCGAACCTGGGATCTCTAGGTTCTTACTCCTATACCTCAATTCTTTTCTAGTATTCATCTATGATCAGATTAGTATAAATAAAAATATCAGATGAGAACTACTTTTCTACAGTTGGTTGCTAAGCTTATGCATGTTTAAGAAACAAGACTAGGAGCAAATTGAAGTTGGTCAATGCTCATAAGGAACTTAATAAAGAAATACAGACCTCAATCAAACATGTTGCTCCTTCGCCATCCCAAGCTATTGATTTTGCTAGACCCTGCATTACCTGTAGTGGAATCGTGTCAATACTCCTGCAAGCTATAAGGATATACCTTTATTTTCTGATGAGTCATCAGGAAATTCGTTTATTATCATGTTCATAATACTTCACAGGTCACAAGAATCTTCGTTAGTGACCATTGTGACCAGTAATTTTGCTAAGCAATATAATGCTCTTGCTTGAAAGTGATTGGCATACAATCCATTATGGCGAAACCATGACAAAAGAGTGTCCAGGCTGAACTATTCAACACAAAGATCAAGTTATTAAAATCATAGAAACATGAATCGAAATCATCATGCTGAAAGTCCATTTCATCACAAATTTGACTCTTCTACTATCTTATAAGACAACACAAGAGGTAAATAAGAGAAACTTAATAGAAGGTTGAAGATGCTAATTTCTCAGAAACTTGCCAAGGAGACAAAACTGGACACAACCTAGTTACAAACACACTATCCTGGTCAAGATCGACTAGTCGGATAAGAATAAAGCAAATAAAGGAAATAATAGCACATACAGCATCAAGGCAGTTTTGTAGGTGTTCTGCCTCGGAGGAGTTCAAAGAAGAAATCTCATATGATTCTGAAAGTCCACTGGCCAGAGCAATGACAGCATCATTTGTACTGGTGTCTCCATCAACCTGTCAAAATATATGCTCTCCTGGGTTTAGATCATGCAACAGAGTCACCGAATACATTGTTGTGTCTATTATGATCATAAATAGAAATGCGGTACACAAAGCAAATGAACATGAATTCATTTGACATATGTGAACAGGCTGAGTCAAATCAATCAGGGAACTTATTAGCATTATGAGGAATTGGATTTGATAAAATCACGCAACTTAAACTTGCAACCAAAAAACTAACACAAGACTGCTCAACATTACAGAAAAAATAATACGTCTCAGATATATCATGCGAAAGACCTTCTACCAGTATTGATGTAGCAAAACCACACGGCATCAATCTTTCTTCCTCAGACCCACAAACCAGGTGGAAACAACTTGCATAAGTTTCATGAATCTAAAGCTTTACTTTAATCAATTTACATATAGGTTGCCAGAGAAGAAAAGAAAATAGAATAAGGAGAACATTTAAAACTTTGATCTATTTGACAATTAAACTTTCAGTGAACTCAAAATTTAGCTGCTTCATTTGATAATTAAATACACCAGAAATGGTCATATGCAACTCAGGGAAAATTTCTACCATTGAACTCCAGTCCTCATGCATGATCAGAATAGTATGCGCCTGAAGTATTAAAACAATATAAATTTCTTACTTACAGTAATTTGATTAAAACTTCGATTTACAGCAACTTGTACCATCTTTCTCCAAACATCACTAGTAACCGAGGCATCAGTAGTTACCACCTGCATCGTTGCTCGAATCCAGTAAGATACTCTCACTGCTTAAGTGGAAACGGGAGGAATTCTGAAGATACTTACACCAAGCATTGTTGCCATGTTAGGATGAATCATCCCAGAACCCTTTGCCATGCCCCCAACTCTGATTCGAGTTCCTCTTACCTGAGAAGTAGTACAGATATATATATGTATATATCATTACGAACTCATTATAGTTTCTTTCCTTTCTGAAATGGGAACTTAAGGATACACAAACTACAGACGGTCTTGAGTCCGACTATACATTGATTTCACCTAGATGCTAAGTTACTGCTTTTGGTTCGGATTAAGCAAATAGTTTTGAAACTGGAACTTGAATGATTAAGAAAACTACATGATAATTATTTCAAACCATAATTATGACATCTAATAGAACTCTACCCAAAATAAATAGCTTGACTCAAACTGTCATACGAATTGGGAGAGTAATGAATAATAGCATCGAAGAACCTTAATCAAAACAAACACAAAAATGCTAGAAAATTAATATTCCTACCTCTGTTTCAACAGCCACACTCTTACTAACAAGATCCGTGGTCGTTATAGCTACAGCTGCAGAATTTGCCCTGCAAATGCACATATGAGATCAGCTATCTGTAGCCAGAACAGACCATCTAGAGTGGATTGAAGTTCATTATTTAGAACACATGTATTCAAACACGAATGGGTAAGTATAAGGGAAGAAAGATACATAATTAATATAGGATAAAATCCGATGATGCCAATTAAAAATATAAATTATTACTTCAGAAAAAGATGATTACCCCTCCACGGTTGGTGAAAGCTGTTTAACAAGATGTGGGAGTGAGTTGAGAAGTGCTTCCTGCAAGTGATGTAAAACATAAAAACGGGGTTACTGGTCAGGGGAAAAACTCGTACAGTAATTTCATACACAAACATGCCAAGGAAATGTAAATTCAACGCATCCAACATTGGGTATTGCTATATGCAAGAAAGAGGTTCAAACAATTAGGGAAAATCAATTAAGTGCAACATGTAAGCATTTACCTTCTTTATTCTTTGACCTATTACACCAGTTGATTCGATCAAGACTTCGTCTTGCTTCAGTTGAAGTAACTGTCACAATTGAAAATTATTGAAAATTGCTATCAGAAACCAAATATCTAAAGTCTAAACCAAAATGGACAAACTGCAAACCTTAGCTAGTGCACTTGAGCACTCTATTACATCCTGATAACCTGCATCACCCTGAAATGGAAATTCTGAAAATCTCAAGTCACATTATCAAATAACGCAGAAAAGTGATATGACATCATCACAAAGCCTATCACGTCTTTGTGAAGCTGGATGAGTCTGGATTTGTTTTTACTGCAAATCAAATTGAAACTAGAGGAGGAGATGCGCCCTGCTTTGAACTAAAGTTAAAAAATTGAGCTTCCAATCAAAACTTTCAGGAGAAATTACCGTTGCTGCATTAGCTTGACCAGCATTTATTAATACCGCACGAGCCTGAAAAGTGGTAATATTCTTATAAGAAGACAAGACTTCAAAAGCAGTCAAGTTTGCTGCAACCAATCCATGACATCAAGTTACTAATATATACTTCTAATATGCTTCTCGGATTCACAAAATAGTAAAAATTCATGAAAGTCTGGATTCATTCCTAAATATAAATGGAGATGCATCCTTTTCTCTAATAAATCATAAAATACAAAAGCATCGGCTTAAACATGTGAAGGAGACAAATAAGATAGCATGATAGCTTAATTTAAAACTTTTTTTCGGCTCAATAGTAACCAATTGCAATGACTTCTCTTATTATTGTATCACATCATTGCTTAAGTCCATATAGGGTAAACAAACAGTATGCAGAGTACAGAACTACCATAGCATGTGAAAGTTGAGAGTTGGCAGTTCTAGAGGTGACAAAAAGTTCCTTCACCACAAGTGAGGCAAAACAATAAGTACAGTTTCTAGTACATACCGTTTTAGATGCATTTAGTGCGCTTTTACAGTATAGTACAGGTGCAGCTGCAACAACATTTGTAGTAAATGCCCCTGGATGAAAAACAAGAAAAAGGTGATTCCTGATTCATCGGTTTCTATTGGTTGATTAAGTTTTAACACAACCACCAAACAATGTGTTCCTTTTTCATTTCAAGAAAGCTATGTATTCCTTTTATCTTACAAGAAAGGAGTGGGTGGGGGAAAGGAGGTAAGAATTTTAAACAAACAACAATACAGTTTTCCATTCATGAACCTAAAAAAAGCTCAACACTGATGACGTAGGACTATATCTGGGCAGCTGACCTGCAGATATGGCATCTACATCACAAGTGACGAGTGCGAGATCAGGTTTCTCTCCAAGAGCACGCAATCCACCATACATCCCAGCAGCTTTGAAACCCTTTGCAGCAGTAACACCACCAGGAATCTACACATTTGAAGCAGTCTAAGTTGTCTACAGACAAAACTATATCATATTGATCCTGAATCATCACCCGTCCTATTAGAAAACTAATATCAAACAAGGCGAGAGTACTGAAGCAGTGGGGTTGAGGAAAAAAAGACTACTAACCCTGTTTGCATAAGTTTTATCAAGAAGAACATACTAGCAACATATATACATACAGATATATAATTTAACAAATTAGATGAGCTTAAGCTTACAATAGATCTTTGCTTGTTTTCTCCTGAAATGATGGTCTGACATAATTATGCTAGCACTACTTTTAGAATGTTGACCCCAATTATCTATCTCGTCTCTAGTTAAAAATATTGTAGCAACTGTAAAATGTCTATTAGAGTAGCTTAGAATGGCTATATTTGCTTTTATTCATCACTTTCTAGCACCAATAAGGAACTCACCTGTTTCATAGTACCATATTACATCTCAGACACTATTGTACAGAAAGCTACGTCTCAATCTCATAAGATAAAACGGTCGCACCAAACAAAGAGATTACAATACTTGATAACATTATAAATATGTTAGTGAAGGTATAATGTAATATTTAGATTTCTCTTTCGTGCAAGCTGGCCATGAACCACCATCATAAATATAAAAAAAAAGGTGTGATATTTAGATAAACATCTAGCTGCATATACCTCCTAATTTAGTATTTAAACAAAATTGGCCCGAATAGAGTGGAAAGTATATAGTTGAATCAGTACGACGACTAGTTTGCATTGAGGTGTAGTTGATTGATTGAAACAAGAAACATATAAAGAGAGGATAGAAGCCCCTCACCTGTTGCCATGGTCCTTCAGGGAGAAATATAGGAGCTGCTGGTATATAATTTGATGCCTCTTTTGACATTGATATAACTGTAAATACTTTACAATCTCTCTGAAAACACCTTGGCGAACCACGTACCTGCAGCTTAAAATTTCACACTTTTTACCTAGTGCAAACTGAAAACACCACAGAAAAAGAACCCCTTTTTACACCCAAGGTGTAGCTTAATGGTCAATGAAGTGAATTGAGAACCGTGAGGTCTCACATTCAAACCCCAATAGAGACAAAAAAAAAATACACTAGCTAATTTCTTTTCATTTGTCCTAGCCTCGGGAGGTGACTGGTATCCCGTGGATTTAGTCCAAGTGTGCACAAGCTAACCCCGGACACCACGATTATAAATAGAAAAAAGGAAAAAAGAACCCCAACACAGAAAATGCAAGTAATTTGAGCACCATCAAGCTATTACACAAATCAAATACACTAACAAAATAAAGGGACATTTTTTACAATAAAAATCAAGATTCTTGATTCTTGGATTAGTAGTAAGAGTTCAACTGAAACTAGCATATCTCAAACTCATTTCTGCAGAAATTTCTATGGGTAATCAAACAGAACATTAAAGGGTAAGATAAAAAACTGACCTTTACACCATTGAAGTCGGAATTTCTGCTGACAGAGATGAAATGAGAAACAGAAAGAGACATTGGTTGGTGGGTCAGCTGAAGAGTTTTAACTGAAATCTTTGTGTGTTAATTGAACAAAGAGAAATCTGCAAAATTATTAAGCAACACAGAAAAAGCGCATAAAAAAAAAGTGTTCAATTTCAAGCATTCATCATAGTGACCTACGGCTTTTATATATATTCCCTTTAATTAATGGCATTATTATCATGCTCGTGTTTTAAATGACTTCTCTTTACAAAATAAAGAAAAATATTTTTCAAAATTCTCTTCCAACTTCAAATTACTATTGTTTTTCTTACCTCACCTTGTATCCGACCCTCTCATTCAAAAAAAAAAAAAATCCTTTTGAAAAAAAATCAATTTATTTTACTCCCAAGTCCTACACCAAACCAAAAAAAAATTAACAATTTAAAATTTTATTTTTAAAAAACAATTCAAATTTTAAATTTTTTATCCTACCCCTACCGCCACAAAAGTAATTTAAAATTTTGTTTTTGAAAAAGATTTAAAAAATTTAAAATTTTAAAATATTCATTTTCTTTAACCCACACCTACCCCAACCCCCTACCCTCCCAAATTTTAAATATTTATTTTCTTTGATCCAGGACACAACCCCGACGATCGATTGTGTTGAAGTTCGGATGTCAGGACCAGATCTTGAGTCGGATATTTGGTCTCAATTTGAATGTCGTGTCTCGGGTCGAAAGTTGAGATCAGGTCTTGGGTCAGATCTCGGGGTCGGATTTCATATCGATCATCGGGGTTGTGTGCTAGTTCGCCTATCGGAGTCATGTCCTAGATCGATTATCAAGGTTAGTTTTCGGGTCAGAATTTATTTTTCTACTCTGTAGTAAATATTAAAATACATTTTCTCTAAAATGCTTTTCATTCACAAACCAAACACTAAAAAAAATCAAAAAAATATTTTCTACTCATCAACCAAACATGAGAAAATAAGTCAGAAATCTACTTGTTTTTCAGGAAAATATTTTCCTTCATACCAAACACACCCTTAGTGTGTGTTTGAATTGAATTATTTTAATGATTTCTGACTTTTTAAGTATTTTTTTTAGTTTTAGAAGTATTTGGGCAACACAAAATGTGTTTTTAAGTACTTATTTCAAAATGAAAAAAAAACAAAAGAAAAAGCCAAAAGTTGCGGGTTTCCAACTTTTATGAATTTTGGCTTTTAATTTATAAATCATTTTTAAAAAGTCAATCCAAACACTTCCTTAATACACCCTGAGAGTGTTTAATGGGTCAGGATGAACCGATTTCTGCACATACCATATCGGCTCATATAGAAGGAACAGGATTTTGATTTTTAGCTTTTGACTTATAAGTCACTTTAAAAAAAAAGTTAATTCATACGCCCCTTAATACACCCTGAAAGTGTCTAATGGATCGGAATGAACCGATTTCTGCACGTACCATATCGGCCTATATAGAAGGGGAAAGGTTAGGTTGGGTTATATAATGAGAAAACTAAACAATATAACAGTTAAAATTTCTTATCAAAATAACTTAATTGTATTCTTGGTCGGATAATGTGGGATTTCCAACGATTAGGTGATCAATTGGAATATGACACATGGAGTTATTCATTGTTTATAAAGCCATAACCAGTGAGAAATGAGAACTTCCATTAAGAAAATTTGAATAGTTAAGAGTCGTTTAGTTTAGTGTGAGGCATAAGGTATATCAATTCCTTGATAAAATAAAGAATTATTTTATCCTGCGTTTGATTAGAGGTATGAGACAGTGAGATTATTTATCCCACTATTTTATGTCTTGGTGATAGGCCAAGTGGGGGTCATGGTACCGTATAGGTTGCATTTGAAATTGTAATCAGTCTACAATGTATACATATTATATTTTATATATATATATATATATATATATATATATATATATATATATCTTTAATATATAATTATACATCATTTATATACGGTTGTACACTAATATCAAATGAAGAATGTATTTGAATTTTAAAGTCGTGTTTTGTGTGACACAAGGACGGACGGACCTTCAAATTAAGAATTTCAAATACATCACTCAACGTCTCAATATATCGCGTTTCATACATTATCTTTGTTGATACAAGACACACTTGTTCCGATACATCGTTCAACGTCCTGGTGCATTACATTTGTTGATACAAGACAGACATGTCTCCATACATCGTGTCCCCAGTGATGTATCAGAGAATAGGAGAGAGAGTGAGGAATATAGGAATTTTTGTAATTTTTTCAAATAGTAGGAAATTTTAGAGAATATAGTAAAATAAGTTGTGTATTTAGGTAATTTTTTCTAAAAGTTACTCCCTCCTTTTTCAAAAGAATAACATACTTTCTTTTTGAGTAATTTTCCCAGATAGTCACTCATGTTTGGAAATTACCTAATAATATTACTTTTGTTTGTTTTAGGACTATAATATCACATAACTTTGTATATTTTCCTCAAAATATACTCGACACAAAAAAACATTTTTCTCTCTCCTAATGAACGCCATGTCATATTATTCTCTTTTTACTAATAATTAAAAAAATAACTTTTAAAATCAACCCATATGATATACTCGGTGAAAAAAATAATTACATAACGCAAAGTGAACATTTTTAAACAAACTCATATTTATTTTCTGTTATTATGATTAACACTAATTATTTATTCTAAATCATTTTTCAAATCATTCATTCTAAATCATTTTTCAAATCATTCATTCTTTGAGTTCTTATAGAATGCGCAAGGTGAACATTAAAAACAATTAAAAGTGAACGGAAAAAAAAAGTGATGTTAGAGAACAATTTTCACGTACTCATAAAAAATCAAAAGTATTATATCAACTAACTCTTTTTACGGATTTTTTTTTCTAGCAACTATTCCCTCTGTCCATTTTTATTTCTTCATTACATTATAAATAATTATTCATTTGTTACTTGTTTATTTTAGAAAATAAAGTGATAATTTATTACTTAATTCCTAATTCACTGTTATTTTTAATTATAGTCATTTGCCAATGCATTTTTTAAAATATAAAATTTATTATTTTCAAAGATTGATATAGTAAAATTATATTTATTATTCCTTAAGAGATATGTCAAATTAATACTGAACAAGTAAAGATGTAAAGATGGACGTAAGGAGTAGAAACTAAATTTCCCAGTTTAAAAAATTAAATTTTTTTTTAATTAAAAATAAGAATAATATTATATGACATTCCATTAAAAGTGTGCAGTTTGCATATTCTTTAAGAAAATAATGAATGAATGAATTGAGAAATGATTTTAGAAAAATAATTAATGTTAAATGTAATAATAGAATAAAAAATGTCTATCTCTTAATATGCTAAAGTAAAAAACTAAAAATGATAAATAATCAAGAATTGTTTATTTATTTCTTTTACTCAATATGACATATGAGTTATTTTAAAAAGTTAATTTTTTAAATTAAAAAATGAATAATGTGACATGACATCTCAATAGGAGAGAGACTAATGTTTTTTCTTGTCAAGTATATTTTGAGGAAAATATACAAAGTTGGGTGATATTGTAGTCCTAAAACAAACATAAGTGATATTACTAGGTAATTTCTCAAACATGAGTGACTATCTAGGGAAATTACTCTTTCTTTTTTAGTTTGTCTAAAAAATAATGACTTATTTCCTTTTTGACAACACTTTAATTTCAGTTTTCCACGAAACATGTTTAAGGCCATAAAGATTAAAGAATATTTTGACATATTTGGCATAACTTTAAATTAGGTCCACAAAATTGAAAAATCTTTTTTATTTTCTTAAACTTCGAGTCAAATTAAACTAGGTCATTTTTTTTTTAAAACGAAAGAATCATTGACAACACAAATTGATCATGTTTGTGCAAATCATCCACACACATGTATGGGCTAGGATGGGCAAACTATGATATGGGCCAACAATTGTGACCCATTGGGAGATAAAGGGACCCAAACTTTATGATAATGTTTTGACTGTTAGCCAGGCTTATTGAATCCGTCTTAAATTCACCTTTCGAAAAAAAAAATTAAAAAATTTACGTGTCTTAATTTGATTAAATATATATTTTTATAAGAGAATAAATTTTTTTGTTGAATATTGTGATTTCAAAACTAAAGTATGTGTAAATACAATATTAAAATATCGCTGAATCTTATAATATTGTTAGTCATTTGACTATAGATCCTAAATATTTTTACTTTATTTAAAATTTATGAAATTAAAAATTTGTATTTGATTATTATTTTTGCAAAGTAGAGAGAGCATACTTTATTTGAAATTGAAATTTATAAAGACAGAAGTTGAAAAATCGATTTAGAGCTCTTCCGAATTGAAATCCAACTTTGAATTTAATTTTTTTATGACTAAACACTACTTTTAAAATAACATAAAAGATTATTTAAAGATCGCGTAATAAATTTCGTAGTCAAACAGTTAACCTAAATGCTATTTTTTAATAGAAAATAAATACTTCACTTACAAAAGAATATATTTCTTTCTATTTTCTTTTGTTTGGTTAGAAAAGAATAACATACCCCCAAATTTAAAAGTTAAAACACATAAATAAAAATAAAGGAAGTAAAAAATAAATCAATACCGAATTAAAACATCAAAGAATCAAAATCGAAAAATCAAATTAGTTCTGTTCGATTCAGTTTGATTTTTCAGCATTCCTACTTAATACGCATAAATAAAAACAGAGGAAGTAACAATTAATATTAATTAAAAAAAGATTCATGTAGATTATCAACTGATCACAAAGAAAAAACATAAAGTAATTAACTAAAGAAAAAAAGAAGTTAATTTCAAAAAACATTTTTTCTTAATTTCATCCTTGACGTCGTGACGTTCCCTCCTTCTCCGACGGCGTCTCCGCCGGCAGCGGCGGCAGTGAAACTCCGCTAGCAGTACGGCCGAGTCCAGATTTCGAATTTGCAGGCAGCGGCGGAACAACCTTATTTTGCTCGCCGGCGCCGCCGCCATTGTCGGAATCGGCGGCCAGTGGATCAGCTAACGAAATGTTCTCCGGCAAAACAAAATTGAAGCTCTGAGATGGCCTCCTTTGATGGCGATTTGCCCTTTCTGAAGACATTTTTTCGATTTTTTTTTTTGGTGTAGTGTAGATATGCAGAAAAGTGGTTGTTGACTATCTCTATATATATAGGCAGGGTGCGTGAAAAAATCAAGCTAGCGTTTGATTATAAATTTTCGAGTTAAATTTAAAAAAAAATTAAGTTCTTCAAATTAGTTCATGACCATTTTTGGAAATTTCTAACTTTTTTATAATATATTATTTATCTAAAAATAATTTTCAAAAATTTAAAGTAACTTTGAAATTTATGACCAAATGAGAGATAATTACCCACTTTTTTTTTTATTACGACGATAATATATTCAGTAAAATTTCATAAGTGATTTAGAAAGGATAGTGTGAACGTAAATTTTATGACTACCTAGTAGAGTAAGAGATGTTGTTTTCGAAAATTTTTTTGACTTAAGTATAACAAATTCAAGTAAAAAAAAAAGAAACCAGGGGTGAAAACACAACAATTGTTAATTACTCCAAATTAAAAAAAAGTACTTCTCCCCTTCACTTTTATTTGTCACGTTTCATTTTTCAAGAGTCAAATTATATGAACCTTGATAAGTATTTTAAGATGTATAAGAAGGATTGTTACTTTAACTTTTCGTATAGTTTTCAAATATCTAAAATTAATCTAATTCAATTTTATGTTGAACTCGTACTATATAAAATGTTTATCAACACTTCTTTGTTAAATGATTTACTCCCTTCGTTCATTTTTACTTGTCCATTTTAGACTTTACAGGTTCCTTAAGAAATACTATGAGTATTTTAACGCAATATTCATATTAATTGATGTATGGTGTTATATTTTGAGAAATGATTTGAAAAATATGTACTTAATGTTGATAGTAAAATAAAATAAAAAATATTTTTCTTGATATGTTAAAAGCAACAAGTAAAGATAAAAAAAATATTTTTAAATTACTGAACAAGAAAAAGTAATCCTTACGCCCTCCTAAATCTCGCAAATTATTCAAATTCTTAAACTTTCAAATCTTAGATCCGATTCTGTTCCCAAAAATAATTTAGGATAGTTGAATGTTGCAAACATATATCAAATTCATTGCATCCATGAAAATGGGACAGTAACAATTATTGATAGTAAAGTCAACATCGTGAACAAAAATGGCATAATTTTGTTTAATTTTTTTTTTGTCTGTTTTATCTTCTTCGTGAATGCTGCTCAAATTAAAGAAATTGTTTTTGGATATTGTAATTTACTAATTTATGGTAAGTTGACAGAGATTGATCTGAATTTTACTCACTTCGTTCATTTTTACTTATTAAGTATTTTAAATATAGATTTTTACTTTTACTAGTTACTTTTAATTGATCAAGAAAGATTTTTTAAAAAATAATATTTTACCGTTTATATTTAAAAAAAATCAAATTTAAAATTATATATTAATTAATATGATTCCTATGATAAAATATTTATATTAATTATTATTTTCAAGAAATATGCAAAATAAAAAATAGACAAGTAAAAATAAACATGGAATAGGAAGAAAGTCAAGCAACAAGTACAAGATAAAAAATTGTTTATTGAGATTATAGTAATAGCATTTTCTTGGTTTTGTTCAAATTGTGCTTTTTTATAAGGTACGTTGAATCTCTCTTTTTTTAAAAAAAATAAAAATAAATCTCTGAATTAGATTAAGAGAGTACTTGTATTTGGACATGGACTTTAATAAGAATTTTTAAAAAAATCATCTCAAAATATTTGTTATTTTTGAAATTTAAGATAAAATTAATTATTTTATATTTTATTTTTAATAGTGATTAATTTTGAAGACTATAAACATCATAATTATGTCAAAGTAAATATTCAATAAAGTGTGTCCTTTAAGAAATTATAATCTCTCATTATTGCCAAAGAATTTGATTATTTCTTCCCAAGATAGAATGAAAAAATATTTATGTAATCGCATGGCAATGTGAATTACAGAACTCAAACGAACTCAAATAACGGAGCAAAATCACAATGGACAATTACATTTTTGTTTGAGAACAATGCATAAAAGAATAGAAGAAGTATTTCACTATGTATGTCACATGTATATCATTATAGGTTATTTGTATATTTGGTATAAATCCTACGCATGTCGTGTAAATGTTATACATGTAATGTATATATGATATACATAAATCTATTCTTCAACCTAGATGTTCGATTTGCATTTCATTTAAAACCTCTTTAAATTTACATCAAATCGTCCAAAAGTTGAGATATAAGCTACTCAAAATGTTTCCAAGCTTTTGGAACATACCCAATCGAGGACGATTTCAATTTTTCAAACTCAAAATTTTAACTTCATCAAGGACAACTTACATGGATATCCATAACTCTAAAAGTAATTCCAAACTCACCAACAAATTATAGTGTTTACTCACGCTATAAAAAAAAATATGTGAAAGTTTTGTTGTTATATTTTGAATATCTTTACTAAAAAAAAAAAAAAAAGGTAAAAATGCGCTTAAACTATGTGAAAGGAACAAAAATGTCTTCCGTATATAGTTTTGTTCAAAAATGCCCTTACCGTCAATACTTTGGTTCAAAAATGCCCTTGCAGTCAATACTTTGGTTCAAAAATTCCCCTATAGTTACTAAATGGGTCAAAAATATCCTTTTCCGAATAAGTATATTATTTTTTCTTTTTAAACACATTTTCTTCTTAATTAAAATATTATTAAAGAACCATGTTCTTGTTTTCTTTCTTTTAAAATCACTTTAACAAATAAAAATGCAGGAAATATTTTTTTTCTTCTTAATCTCATCTTATCAATTAAAATAGAGTAACTTCATGTACCCTTTCGACAGATAATACATGTCATATGTATAAGATCATAATATATCAATCATTAATTTATATTTATACAACGATAAAAAATAATTATAATAAAATAAGAAATATTTTCATTTTATTTTTTTCTGAATTGAAGTATGATAAACATTTGCTAATTTTAAAAAATATTATTAGAAAAAGAATGTGTTAAAAATATATATATATTTATTTGAAAAAATGAGCATTTTTTACCCAAAATAACAATAAGAGCATTTTTGACCAAAGTATTGACGGGAAGGGCATTTTTGGACCAAACTACAAACGGAGGGCATTTTTGTTCCTTTCGCATAGTTTAAGGGAATTTTTGACCTTTTTCCCTAAAAAAATATATGAAAGTTTTGTTGTTGTATTTTGAAAATCACGTTATTTCTTTGTAATTAGAGGTTGTAAATCTCCTAAAAATTAAACACTTAAAAGTATAAATACCATGTGAGACAAGTATATGCTTGTTAATTGTTATGAGTATAAATACCTTTCGTTCTTTATTAGACGTCTCAAATTTGAACTTTTGAAGACGGAAAAAAATCTTACTGGAAACACCGCCTCTAGAAATAGACATTATAATGTGTGAATTCGGATTTAATCAGACTCCAACACAAATACTAGACATCCAAAGTAAACCCAAAAAAAGAGAACTTACCGAAACCACTACAATTAAGGAGGTAATTACACAACTCTCCCTGGTAGTTTGTGATATTACAATCACCTCCATTAATTTAATTTTTCTGTAACAAAACTAATTCAAATTGTAAAACTTACACAAAAATGTTTCAAAATTGCCCTTGGCATGAATTATTGAATTAGTTCCAAAAATGCAAAATCTTGGAACTAAAACATAAAGAGAATATCACAAATAATAATAAAAGTGTCACATTTCTTTAAACTTTTAAAAGATATGTCATAGTTTATGTTTTGAATTTTTTCTATAGATCCAAAGGAGATTCATATTTGTGTATGCTTCAAAGAAAATGCATTATCATGTTCTTATATGTCACGACCCAGACCGTCGTAATTGACACCCACACTAATCCTCCGGTGGGAGAACCATTACTACAACCCGACTAAACAACTATTACGAAGAACTAGGCATTTAAAGATACGGAAGCAAGTTTAAATGTCTAAAAAGTATGAAGTTCCCATAAACTTCGAAGTTCAACAAACAATTACCAAAACTATTGCGGAAGTTAACCCCTAGAGCTGAAAGTCATTGTACCAAAACATCTAAAGTGCAACAAGTCTAAAAAGAAGGGGTACAACCCCAACCAAACATAAGAAATATCTAAATAATAGTCTGAGTCCGAAGAGAATGGACTAAACAAAATGAAGGACTCCATGGCAGCCTGAAAGAACTGGCTCACCCTTGAAATTCGGTCTCAATCACTGATCCCCTAGCCGAGGTCTATCAGTAGCCGCCTGAAGATGACATGTACTCAACAAAGAACGAGCAAGTGCAGTATCAGTACACAATCACACTGTACTGGTAGGATCACACAATTATTCCAATAAGCAAAACATATACCAGCAATCACAACACAGTAAACACACACATATACAAAATATATATATAAATCAGTTATCAATTCAGGAGCAATGTACAATTCCACATTCTCAATAACAAGTAGATACAACAGTACAATGGTCCTCTCATGGAACCCATGCCCAAACTATTAGTGTGTCGGAACATGACACCCGATCCAATGTATGTGTCAGAACATGACACTCAATCCAATGTATGTGTCGGAACGTGACACCCGATCCAATGTATGTGTCGGAACGTGACACTCGATCCAATGTATGTGTCGGAACGTAACACCCGATCCAATCAACACAACCACAATCACATTCACACTCATAATGTACATACTCATAATCATACAATCAAATGTTGATTCATGGCATACAATTGTTCATTCATACTCATTTCATTAGGTTTGATCAATAGTGACTCGTTCACATACATACATGCATTACAATGAAGCAATTACCAACACATATCACATAAACATGAAATCAAACCATCACCTACCTTGAAACCAAGCTTGAATCCTCCTAAGACACTAGAGCCTTCCCTTTCCGGATTCTTTCCGCTTGTTCGTGGTCTATAAACAATCAATTAACGCAAGGATCAATAAACGAGGCCTAATTATCCGGATTACAATCGACATTATCAACCCTAAGCCAAACCCAAGATCTCAATACTCAACTTAGGGCTTTTTCCACCATTAATTACAGGTCAAAACCCTCCCCCAAAGATAATCACCGAAGAATCTAAGTTCTACGGATCGAAAAACGGATTAGGGGAGTAAAAACCATACCTTTAGCGCTAGAAGAGGTGGAAAACTCCTCATAGCTCTCAAGAACGAAGTTTGCAGAAAAATAACGAAATTGGAGTTTTTTCCCCACTTAATTCGCGACTGGCCCGCTACGGCGAACCCCATCCCGCTACAGCGACCCCGCCCTGGCGACTTGCACAGAGACAGATATTCGGAATTTGAGTTCCAAACTCCCATTTCACAACACACCTTCCACCCTTGACGTTCAAATACTACCTGATCACGCTAAGATTAGTCTCGAGAGTTCTACTCGTCCAAATTTGATTCTGTAAAGCCGTACAGACTCCTTAACGTCTTGGCTATCCACTCATGTGGTCAAATTCATAATTAACTCTCTCATTCATTACCAGATTTTCCTAGACCTCACCTGACTCAGATTTCGTCCAAATCTGGACTAGGCTAGGAATTCTCAAGTCACTACTCAAAAGTTTTCTGGCCCAAGTTTTTTTCCCATTGACTTTTTCCATAACGACGGGAACAAGTCGTTACATTATATTTCTAAATTTTTGTATTAAAAAATCATGATTAAAATACTAATTTTATAAGATTTAAGTGGTGAAAATCAAATTACAAAAAATAAACACAATTGTTGAAAGAAACTTGAAGAAGTGTGTTAGAATTTCGAATCTATTTTTTTTTTTTAGAATTTTAAAGTAGGTATTGTTTCAATTTGCTGGAAATAGTGGAGATTTGAAATAATTTTGAAAAAGAATTGCAACTGAAAATCACAAAAGAAGTTTGTCTCAATAACTAACTATATGTCACACTTTTATACAATGTTAAATATCTTTTATACAAGATAGATATATAATATATACACTTCTTATTTTTCCATAAATTCAATAATTTAAAATCGTATATGGTTAAATGTAGACGTGACAAATGTGTGGATCGGACATAATCTAGACATGTCAAAATAGACTGAGTTAATAAATGGACGAGGTTGATATGAGCTACAAATACGGGTTAAAATCCAATTCGTCAAATTCCTACTAAGTTTTAATTCCACTATTTTTCATAAACCAATTTGAGTCAAATATCAATTCAGTTTTTTGATAGATTAAAATAAGTTAGCCTGAAATAGACTAAACTAATACATAGATGAATTAATAACTCATTTAAACTTAAATAAATTAAATAAATTATAATTTCATAAACTAATTTTGTTATCGCTAATTAAATGTACAAGAATCTTGACAAACTCAACTTGAGCTAATTTTATGTAAGCTGCCCATATTTCTGTTATATGTAAGAGCATTTCATAACGTCAAGCAAGAATGAATTCAAACTTACCTAATTTTTGTTATATTGATTTGATTAATTCAGACTCATATTATATAAAATTATTTCACAAAACAATATTTAGTATAATTTTTGTTATTATCAAAATTTGAATTCGAAATATTTGATTAGGTATGAAAAGATCTTATTCAGTAACAATAGTGTAATTTTATCCCTACCTTGTGAAAATACAAAATATTGTTATTGAATGAATGAATCTTAATTATTTCATTATAATCTTTGGTGATCAATCTCTTATTAATAATGTCATTCGAATATATAATATATTTTATTTTTGAAATGATACAATAACGACATACTTAATATAATCTCACAAGTAGAATCTAAGATGGATGGTGTATACACGACTTTACCCTAATTTATGAAGATATAAAGACTATTTCCGAATGAAATGATCTCAACTATTCCACTATAATCGTTGGTTTTCTTATTTAGAACTTCATTCGAATAACAATAATCTTTTTGTTTTGAAATGATACAACAACAATAATAATATATCCGATGTAGTTTTATTAGTAGAGTCTGAAGAAAGTGGTGCACACACAAGAATACCCTTATCTTGAGAGTTTGTTTCCGATAGATCATTAATTCAAGTAAAACATATAAAAAATCATATATACCAAGAAAATAATCTAGATCAATAAAAGCAATAAATAATATAACGATCAAACCCCAAAAAATAATAAAATAACCATTTTGTTTTGAAATGACATAACAACAATAATATATCCGATATAATTCTATTAGTAGAGTTTGAAGAAAGTGGGGTACACAAGTATATCCTTGCTTTGAGAGGTTGTTTCAGATAATTAAATCATCGGATCAAGTATTAAAACATATAAAAATCAAGTATATGAAGAAAATAACAAAAAAGAGTTTAATAACAACAACAAATAATATAACGATTGAATCCAAAATAAACAATAAAATAACTTTTTAAAAAAAGTCATTTTCAAAGAGGCAAAGAGTGACCTGTTAATTGTGGTCCTCCTAACATGTATTGCTGGAATTACCAATACTTAGCCAAAAGGCATTCATGAATGGATCCACAAATATCACTACTTTTTTTTTAGGACTAATATTTATATGTCAACAAAATTTAATATATATGTATACAAAAAAAATGAAATGTGTGTTTTCATATTATTATTTATATTTTAGACTAAGGTTAAAATATTTTTTGTTCAATCGGTTATCAGTAAAATTTGATTTTTAGTTATTTTGATATCTGATTAAAGATATTTAACTTTTAATTAATTAAATATTTTTATTTTTATTTTGCTTGTGAATGTGTACAAATTTATCATAATTATTCATCGTTTCATCTCGTAATTATTCACGTATTATGTAATGTTAGCTTGTATATTGCTTTAAAAAAACAAGAAGTAAAATTTATCATTAATTGAAGGATTAAAAATGTTATTATTCCCTTAGAATATAATCTAATTATTTCATTTTATATTTGAAATTTCTCCGAGTTATCAAACCATATATAAGACATGTGGATTCGAGTCCAATGACACTACTTATTTCCCCTTTCCACAAATAAAATATATAGTTTTCAATTTTCATGCCTAATAAAAAAAATCTTTCATTTTTTTTTGTATCCTTTGACCAAGAAAAACCTCCAATAGATTAATCCTCAGTGGAGTGGTAAGTATTCCTTCATTCTTAATCAGAAGTTTTGAGTTCGAGTACTCTCTTGAGTCGGAGTCACCTTTGTTCGAAAATGGAAATGAATTCGGATATAGTCAGACTCCAATATGGATATCAGACACCGAATGAAAAGCAAAAAAGAAAAACCTCCAATAGTGCTTTGCAATTGCAGAACTTTTTGAAGATTTATTTAAGCTTCCATTAATCTAAATTTGTAAGAGAAAATTTATTTATTATGTAATAAAAAGGGAAAAATTATAAGATGTTGATCAATAATAATAATATACTAGTGTGATTTCACAAATGAAGTTTAGAGAAGGTAAAAGTATACATAACTATATCTTATTAAGTTGAAGAAAGCTTGTTTCAGATACACGACTCAAGAAAACCATAAATACAAAGTTTATAATGTAATAACAAGAGATGGATAAATTATAATATGTGGACTATAATGTACAAATTATTGTTTTTACTTGTTTGGTTTGTTGCAATCAAATTATTATGCACTATATATTATAAAATATATTCTTAACAAAATAAAATAATGACTACTATATGAATGGTTATTTTTGTCATTTAATTATTTCAATTCATGTATTATTAATCCCCCATTCATTTCCACATTTTAATTATAATACACTACATAATACATTATTTCTTGTATAATTTATGGGGTATTAGTTACAAAAAAAATACCATAAATTAGAACAAAAGAAATTGTGAATAATATTAAGTTCTTTGTGATAAAGGAAATCAAATTATAATAATGTTATATTTTATAGCTCAGATTTATTTTTCAAGTACTCCCAACCAAATGTTACCTTAATTTCTAAAGAAAACAAAAATGATGTCTTTTCTTGAGTTGCACTGTAACTATTTCACCCACTTTTTTTCCCGCTCAATATTTAATATTTATATTAGTCTTCGATTAAATTAGAATTTGTCTATTATACAATCTGTTTTTCGGAAAGTCATTCTTAACATGATTCTTTTTCATTTTCAAAAGTTCGAACCAAGACCATTGATTATGAGTGAAACGATTTCAAATCTCAACCATCCGATCACAATCCATATTAGGTCACCCACTTTTCTTGAGTTGCACTACAACTATTTAATTCATTTTCCATAATAATTTTAATATAATTTTGTGGACACAATAAATAAATGAGAAAAATAAATCAGATAGCGTGGGATTAACGCAGACAAATGCAAAAAAAGATTCTATATGGACCCACTCTTTGTGGCATTTACTTTCCAATCTGTTACTCAATTGACATTTAAAAATAAAAAAAATAAAAAAAAGAAGAAAAAAAATAAAAAAATATAACAAAAGTAATCATATAATTAAGTTTTTAAATATAGTAAAAAGGGAATATATTCCTTTTAGCTCAGCTTGCTCTTTCAAGCGAAGCCTTATGGTAGAGAATATATAATACTATTCTATACAAATAATAAAATAAATAACAAACATAATTCAAACAATTTATAATGAATGTTATAGTAAATTAACCACCATCAAAGATTAGGACGTGGTGAATTTGATCCCTTCAATGAAAAAAAGTGTTTTTTTTAATTGATCTTTCGTAATGTGAGTTAAATTTGTATCGAAATTTCAAGTAAATATGAATATCGAGTGAAAAATAGAACAATAAATTCAGTATAATATCACAAGTGGAATATGAAAAGGGTAAAATTTACGCAGATCTTACCTCAACCTCATAGAAATAAAGAAGATATTTTTCATAAATCATTCACTTAAAATAAAACATATCCAAATAGTTAGAAAAAGAAAATACAAAAATGAGCACAATGATAATAACGATACTCAATTAATAATATTTTCGTTAAATTGTATTTCCATACTCAAAATATAATGTTTCCTTAAAATTTTCTTTAAATTGTATTTCCATACTCAAAATATAATATTTCACTTAAATACAAAACATATGATAAAATATTATATTATTCAACACTTCTGATTCATATTTTGAAAAAAATTCAACACATACTTGAAAAATAATTTCTCTATATAATGAGTATTTGAAAATACACACACAAAAAATATATTATAAAAGATGTATTACTCCCTCCGTCTACTTTTAATTGTCATGTTGCGCTTTTCGAATGTCAAGTTAACTAATTTTCAAAATTAAATTAGATTATATTAGTTCGATATTTTAAACAAAAAAATTAGATATTCAAATACGAAAAGTACTATAAATTGCATTTTTTTACATATCAATATCAATATGATGAAAAAATACATCGTCAAAATTCTTATCATTTGACTCTAAAAAAAGAAAACATGACAATTAAAAATTGAACGAAAATAGTTTATATACTTGCGTTTATATTTAGGTATGATTGAAACAAATCGTAATTCGAGAGCGTATAAAAGAGTGAGGTTGGAACGTCGTTATCGGTTAGCAGCTACGCTTAAGCCGACGGCTAAATTGAAAAATACGCGGCGCCAAGTCAAGTCATTTATAGTAAAATTTTATTCTCCACTCACTCACACAATAATTACTGTGTACGGCAACCACACAATAAAAATTCCCTTCCATTGAGAAGCCAGTCAGCCACCTTTATTAAGAAGAAGAGCTCCTCTAGTTTATAAGATTCACATAAACATCCCTTTCTTATTGAGCCTTGAACCCTTCTTCAATCTCTTTGAATTTTCAAAATGGTGAGTCAATTTTCAACCCCTTTTGCTTTTCTTGCATTTTAAATTCACTGTTGATTTCTTCTTGTTTTGTTAATTCTTGTTGTGTGTGTGTTTTAGTAGAGAGATTTTGTGAATGGGTTTAGTGTTTGATTGATCTGATTAGATAATCTATATGGGTGTTGGTTAAAAAAGTGATCTTTATGGAAATTTCACTGTTGGTTTCTTCTTGTTTTGCTTTGTTTTTCTTAGTGTGTGTGTTAGTAGAAAGATTTTGGGAATGGGTTTAGTTTTTGATCTGTGATTGTGATTGATATGATGAGATAATTAATCTATATGGGTATTGGCTAAAAAACTTATCTTTATGGAAATTTCACTGTTGAATTCTTCTGGTTTTACTTTGTTTTTCTTGGTGTGTGTGTGTGTGTTTGTTTCGGTAGAAAGGTTTTGTAAATGGGTTTAGTTTCTGATCTATGATTGATCTGATTAGATAATCTACATGTGAGTTGGCTAAAAAAGTGATCTTTATGGAAATTTCACTGTTGATGTCTTGTTTTACTTTTGTTTTTCTTGGTGTGTGTCTGTTTGTTTTAGTAGAAAGATTTGGTAAATGGGTTTAGTTTTTTATCTGTGATTGATCTGATTAGATTATTTATATGGGTATTGGCTAAACAAGTGATCTTTATGGAAATTTCATTGTTGATCTCTTCCTGGTTTGCTTTGTTTTTTTTGGTGTGTTAGTAGAAGATTTTATAAATGGTTTAGTTTTTTATCTAAGATTGATGTGATGAGTTAAATATGGGTATTGGCTAAAGAAACTGATCTTTATGGAATCTTTGGGGTTACTTCAGCTTGAAATCTTGTGAACTTATGGGTTGATCCGAGTATTTGATTAGTACAGGCAGTTGTTATAATTGAAAATTTTTGGTTTAGTTTTATCTGGGTTCAGCTCAGATTAAGTATTTAATTAGTTGGTATTCCGTCGATTTAATGTGTTTGAATTTTTTTTCTTGATCTGCTGAGTACGAAATTTGAGAAAAAATTATGATTTTCTATCTAAGGGGAGTTTTATGGAGTTGTACTCTTTTGATCTAATGCATGTTTAGGATGTTTTTTGCATTTGGATTTTCCTTTTTGATTACTTGGCTGCCGTGTATTGGAGGAATATATGAATAAGAATGGACCCGAATTAGATCAAATGGACCAATCAAAGATATTTATTTTTTTCAAATTTCTAGCTGATGATAATTAACAATTGTTTCTGGAAGTGTAATCTGCTTCCACCACTCTTTTGACATTGATACATTGTTCTAAACCAATGAGAAGTGTCACTGATAACTAAATCTTGTATTGTCCACTAGATGTCCAGTCCTGGGTGCGTGGGTTTTTTTGAGTCTCACATTGGCTCACGAAGGGTTAATAGGTCTCTTTATATGGTCTTGGGAGCTTTTGGTGTTGAGTTAGACCCAAGGTCCATTTCTTTAGAATAAAAAATGTTAAGTCATGATGCAGTCTTCCTATGTAACCATCAGTTCGCGTCCTATTTGATACTAAAGTAGGTGAGGTGACAGAGAAAACACATGTTATATGAGCTGTTTACCTGCTTGTGCTCATCCGCTGCCAAGATTCACTTGAAATTTGACTCTCCACCCGCCCCCTTCCAGTCATTACCCTGAATGCAGGAGTTACTCTTGTTTGCATTCAGAGCTTGTTTAGGGCAGCTTAGTAAGCTATGTTACGACAAGGATAAACTCTGCTACTGCAGACCAATGTGACAGCATTAATTTTCGTGAATGAAACCTAGTACACATTTAGTGTTGTTGCTCGTGTCTCTTGATTGATAAATGGAGAACAATTGAGATTTATTGTGATGGTCTCTTTTGATGTAATTCGATGAGAAGTATTGAGCCGTTTTGCATCAAAATCTTGTGATTGATTAAACATTGAACAAGTTCTAACACAATCAGAGGATTTTGGTTATTGTATAGGCTAATGCAGCGTCCGGGATGGCTGTGCATGATGACTGCAAGTTAAGGTTCTTGGAGCTGAAAGCAAAAAGAACTCACCGCTTCATTGTTTTTAAGATAGAGGAAAAACAAAAGCAGGTGGTGGTTGAAAAGGTTGGTGAGCCAGCCCAAAGTTACGAGGATTTCACTGCGTGTCTTCCTGATAATGAATGTCGATATGCTGTCTACGATTTTGATTTCGTCACTGCAGAGAATTGCCAGAAAAGCAGGATCTTTTTCATTGCATGGTAGTATTCTCAATGTTCATAAGCATTTTAAACTAAATTGTTATATATTGCTTTTGTCTCAACGTGTTCTTTTCGTTTTCTTCTCTTCAAGGTCCCCTGACACAGCAAGGGTGAGAAGCAAGATGATCTATGCCAGTACCAAGGAAAGATTCAAGAGAGAGCTTGATGGAATTCAGGTTGAGTTGCAAGCAACCGACCCAACCGAAATGGGACTTGATGTTATTAAGAGCCGCGCCAACTAGATATCGACTGATAGGTATCATATGGACCTTATAAGAAGTGAAAACTCCTAATGCAATCATCTTTTTTACTTTTAAGGAAATATTTACAGTGTGACAGATACTTGGTATATTGGTTGCCAAGTGCTCTACAGTATATGTACTTTTTAATGAACAAGTTTTATGGTGTTTGATATATGATGTAATTTTTCACTTTTTTCTTCCAAGTTTTCCACTAGTAGCTTGATTCTATAAACTAATATGTATGTATCCATTTCTGAGGGATAAGGTACATTTTAGATTGTTTTCCAAAATCTTATTTTGACACTTTGTGATTCTTGTTTTTGGAATGGATACAAGCAAAGCTAATTGCTGTTCTAATTAGCAAGTTTGTATAGCTTGATTTGATTGTAGTTTAGAAGTAGTTGTCAAGAGAAGCTCATGAGCATTTTATAGTGTTTTTCCCTTCAAAGAATTGATCTTTTTTCTCAATAATGATACAAGGGGAGTGAAGAATCTTAGTCACATTTGCCTTGATGACGGTTTACGGAAAACAACCTCTCTACCTCACAAGTTAGGGATAAGGGGTAGATTTACTTACATCTTATCCTTCTGATACCTTACTTGTGAGATTGTATTGAGTATATTATTTTTGCCGCCTTGCCACGACTACTAATGAAAGACTTGTATGCATCCATTCAATTAGATATGAAACTTTTCTCTTTTTAAAAAAAATTCAATTATTTATTATTAACAAGAAGATGGTTTGCATTCATAGAATTACAAAAAATTAAAACAACAAAATGCATTAAGTTCGATTACAAAGACCTATTAGTACAACAAATTAACAAAATAAAAAAAAAACTAGATATTATTCAAAATAATTCTTCTATATTGTGTGAATAACTTTTCTCGTCAAATATACATTTCTCAACCAACTGATCGAAAAGATGAAAGATTGCTTGAAGACATGCACAACTAGTTGCATTTTGGAATTTTATCACAGAGAAATTGATAGCAATGGAGTTGAATAATTACACTAGTTGGTGGATGATATAAGAATGAAATAATCAAAATTAGAGCAAAATTTGAAATTAAATTTTTCTCAACGGTTGAAAGTCAGTTGGAATAATGGGTTAGAGCACTTTTTCAAATTCAGTATAAGTTTCAAATTAGATTTTAAAAATAGACAATTTGTGATCAAACACTGTTTTTTAATATTTAAATAGTAAAAAATATTTTGGAAAAAATAAATATAAAGTAATTATCATAGATAAATGGGTCCAAAATTGGGAAAAGTAATTAAAGGAGATAAAAAAGTTTTTTTAAAAAAAATAAATAAATAAAATAGATCTTAATTATTGAGTAGAGGTCACAATTTGATAAGATCAGCGTTAATAACAATAATTTTTAAAATTTTATTATTTATACAAATGTCCTATCTTTCCACCTACCCTTTTTGCCGCGGAAGTCACCACTATTTTCTCCTACGCTATTAATTTACCTTCTCTTCCTCCATCATCACCATTATCACGGCTGCAACAATCACCTCTTATTTGTCATCACTACAAACCCCATCACTTTCTCCTCCGCCACGACTATCATCTTCTTTGTTAGCCCCTCCTTCACTTTACTTTCGATCAGAAAGTTAAACAATTATTGAAGTTGTTGCAACAATTATGCTATAGTTGTTGCAACAACTTCAATAGTCATTTTAATATTATAATAACTACGTTGAAATCATTGCAACAACTTAAACAATTATTGAAGTTGTTGCAACAACTCAAAGAATTGTTGAAATAATTAATAACTACGGTAGTTGCTGAAATAATTATCGTATTTGCTTGATTTTATGAAGAATTATTTCAAGTACTTTAAATATTAACTTTTTTTTCTTCAAAATTTTCAAAATCAAAATAAAATCGTTCGTGAAATTATGGTGGAAAAAGGAGAAAAGGAAAAAGAAGAATGAGGGAGAGAAAAAAAGAAGATCGGAAAAAAATAAATAATAAGAGGGATATTTTTTAAAATTTATCAAAATTTTAATATGAATCTCAAAGTTTTTAATTAGTCTAATCATGTTCACTTTTCAATTAATTTCATTTGATCAACTGGATGACACAATTTTAAAATTCATGACTTGAATAATATTTTTAGTGTTATAAAATAAAGCTTGTGTAGTAAATTAGAATGACAAGAATAAAAGTAGAGAAAGGGGGAGACATAAAGTAGTAATAGTAGTATTAATAACATTTCTCTGTTATTGAATGTTTTTTCTTTTCACTTACTCTTGAGTACCAAGTATATTATATGGATACCTAGTTTACAACACTTTATATAATGTGTGTATTTATATCTACATTATATATTACCATAAAATATATGTATGTGGATATCCATTTTACAACATTTGACTCATTTTTCTCTCCTAAGTTCTTGATCTTTCTTATTAAAATTTTAAATTACTAACACAATTCTTATCAAGTATTATTAAAACATGGTTGCATTATTATCAAGTGGTATCAAAGCATTATTATATTGTTATCAAAAGTTTTAAGTTAAAATTGCTCCTATTATTTAATAAATATCAATGCTAAGATAAAAAAAAAAATGGATAAAGAAAATAGAAGGTGTAGTATTTTAATTTCACTTGTTCTTGCTACTATCTTTGTTACAAGAAGAGAAGGTATATATAGATGTATATACTTGGGCACCAAGTGTAATATATGAATATCTTTTGTCATGTATATACTTTGGGCTCCAAGTATATTATATGGTTAGCTAGTATACAATGCATAACATATTGTATGTATATTTATCTTAGGCGAAATGGTCTAGCGTTTGTATTATGGATCCTTCTACTTAACTCTTCATCAACTGAACCCTTAGACTCAATCCAAATAAGATTTTTAAACCCCTCTTATCATGTGTGTAGTTCACTCTCCATTGAATTGATGACATGTCAAATTCATATCACCTATATCAATGACATGTCATAATTATCTTTATTAACTAATATTTTTAAATTTATTAACCAAAATTCTTTAATAAAAAGTAAAACAATAAAATTTAAATTTATTCCTTAAAATAAAATTTTGAAACTCCTACATCTTCTCCCCCTTCCCACTTTAAAACAATCAAAATCTACTGGAGAAACTCTTGCCGACGAGACTGCCTATACTCTTTTCCTCACCCGTCTTTCATCTCCGCCGTACATCCTCGCTATTTTCCTTTCCTCCTCCTTCAACCATCACAAAACTACCAACCTAAGACGCCGCTGCACCACCAAATCTGGCCGAAAATCTCTTCGTTGTCGTAACTAGATCCTCCAACCCTCACCGGCCTCATTCTCCCCTGCACTGACTAGCACCGTCTCTCTCACTCTACTACGAACCAGTTGTCTCCGACGAGCACCACCACCATCGACCTCTCCCTCTGCCGGCGAATCAATGGACTCAAGGAGGTTTCAATGTCAAGATCTCTTAAAGATGATGACAAAAGTATGGAAAGAAGAAAAAAGGGGTCGGACATGGAGATGGCTGCAAATGAAGGTGGAGTGGGTGAAGAAGAGGAGGCTTTTTAATTTATTTTTTTATTTTTTTAATTATTTTATTCTTTTACTAATATTTTTTTAACTGAAATATAGTACTGACTCGCCTTAAGATGTGTGAAGTCACACATTTTCGCAAACTCAGCCATCTTAAATACACATAAGTTTGGTCAATGGTCAGAGAGGTTTGATAAATTGTGTTTTATTAAGTTTAAGGGTTCAGATGACAAAGGGATAAGTAGAAGGGTCCAAAATACAAACTGATACAAGTACAATGGTCCACCAGACTGTTTGCCGCTCCTCTTCTTCCAAGGCATTGAATAAATGAAGAGAGTGAAATGCCTTTATCTTACAACACATAATATATTGTGTGCATATAAGAGGGTGTTTGGATTGGCTTAAAAGTTGGTCAAATCTACTTTTAAGTCAGTTTTTAACTTCTGAAAGTGTTTGACAAATACAAAATAACTTAAAATAAGTCAAAAAAATGACTTAAGATAAGTTAGGAAGTGTTTGGGCAATGTTAAAAATAACTTAAAATAAGTCAAAAGTGATTTAAAATAAGTTAAAAACCAAAAGTAGGTCTCCCCTTGTTTTTTATTTTTTGACTTAAAGGTCATTTAAGTTTGATTTTTTACTTTTTAAGTCAATCCAAATGGGTAGAGTCTGTTTGGATTAACTCAAAAATTGGTCAAACTTACTTTTAAGTTATTTTTAACTCTAGAGTGTTTGACATATTTAAAAATTACTTAAAATAAGTTATAAGTCAAAAGTAGAACTCTCTCTACTTTTTATGTTTTGACTTAAAAGTTATTTGAGTTTGACTTTAAAAAGTTACTTTTGACAAACTATCGTTTTTAAACCCATCCAAACGGGCTCATACACCACTACCATATATACTAACCATACATCTACTTTCAAATAATTACATATATTACCACTAATAATAATTTATACCGTATAGTATTGCAGATACTATCAAATACACACATTAAAATTAGTATTGATTAATAATCTTTACATTTAAACATTCCAATTAAAGCTCCAAAACCAATCATATATTTTTTCGCCCATCGATCTCTCCCCAATCTCCTCCGCCAACAATACCTCTCCCCCGCCCCCACCCCAACCCGCTTAAACAATCCACTTTCTTCGCTCCACGAATGAAAGAGAAAGTCAGAGGAAAAACACGTTCTCTCTTTGCGAGATTCAAAAGTGGAGAACGCATAACATTCTATTGGTACATAGGATCAAACGTAAAGTAACGTTCTCTTGGCAGAATTTTAGGCGACAAGAGACTTTAGGGCTTGTTGGAATGGTGACTATACAAAAATACAACAAAAATCAACTAGCTCAATCATGTTGACCCCATTTTAAAAAAAAAAAATCGACGTAGCTTTTTATACCATAAAATAAAACTAATTAAGCTCGATTGATTTTCTTGTCGTTAATTTAACAAATTTGATCAAAAATCCATCCAAGCTCGATTAATTTCTCATATTCTTTTCTTTAAAAAAAAAAAACTGACCGAGCTCGATCAATTATATTTATATTATATAAAAGAGAATCATAGGCCCGCCTACGTGGTGCCACTACAAACCAGGATTCCCTTTCAATTTATTTATTTTCAAAACTAGCCTTTCCTTTTCATGAAAAGTTGTGACTTTAATGAAGAGTTGCGACTTTAATGAAGAGTTGCGACTTTTATGAAAAGTTGCGACTTTTATAAAAAGTTGCGACTTTTATGAAAAATTGCGACTTTAATGAAGAGTTGCGACTTTATGAAAAGTTGTGACTTTTATGAAAGGTTCCGAACTTTCTGAAGGGTTGCAACTTTTCCAAATAGTTGTAACATTTCCGATAAGGCACATTAAACATTTGTTCACACTACCCTTTGTTGTTTATAAATAGAGGAATTTCCTCTCATTTTAAAACAACGAAAATAATGAACCCCTTCTTCTTCTATTTCTGTACAATTAAATATTCGTGTACTTTGCTCCTGTTGAGTGACTCACTTACACCATTGTTTATGTTACAGATCCGGGTATTTATTTTTACAGTCATTAATTTATGCTTATGTTATTAATGATAAATGATAAGATGTTATAATTTGTTACTACGTAATATTGTATGTAAGATAATATAGTGTTTTAGTTTTAATGACCGATAAGTTTTATGTATTATTTTATAAATTCCGTGATATTGGATTCCCGCGCGAAGCGCGGATAATTTTACTAGTTTATATAATATTTAAACAATTAAACTTAATTTATTTTTATTTTCTCATTTTTTGCTATATTTTTACTAATGCTTTTTTAAAAACTAATTTTAAACTAATCTTATCAACTTACAATTTATAATCCTTGCTAAATTTTTATTTTTTTTGAAAGAGAAAGAGTTACTTTTATCCACTTAGCATCTTTGGTTCTCAAAGCCTCTTGTCTTCTTCACTCATGCTACCTGTTTGTTGAATTGCTTCAATGGCATTCTCTTTCTCTTCTTTCCTCAAATGCCATCCATGGACTCAATCTCAAAATCCATCAAACCCCTTTTCATTTCCCCCTCCATTTCATCCTCCTAAACCCATTTCTCTCCCATTTTCATCTCGCCATGAACGTGTTTCTTCAACTGTTTTACCTTCTAAAGCAAAAGAACTCTTGCAAGATTTCACTCCAAAGCAATTTCTCGACACCCTTCGTCAAGAAAATGATGAAACTTCAGCTTTTCATCTCTTTAAATGGGCTTCTAAGCAACCCCATTTCACACCCACTTTGTCTATATACGAGGAGATTCTTAGGAAGCTTGGAAATGTTGGATCTTTTGAGTTAATGAAGGGGGTATTGAATGATATGAAGAGATTGAAGGTTGAATTAGTTGAAGGTACTTTCTTTATCTTTATTGCAAGTTATGCTAAATTTGAGTTGTATAATGAAGCTATTAAGGTTCTTGATATGATGTGGAATGAGTTTGGTGTAAAGCCTGGTACTTTTAGTTATAATTTGTTGTTGAATGTTCTTGTTGATGGGAATAAGTTGAAATTTGTTGAAAATGTGCATAGTAGAATGTTGGATGAAGGTGTAAAGGCGGATGTATCGACTTTTAATATATTGATAAAAGCTTTGTGTAAGACACATCAAATTAGGCCTGCTATTTTGATGATGGAGGAAATGCCTATGCACGGTTTGGTACCGGATGAAAGGACTTTTACGACTATAATGCAAGGTTATATTGAGGAAGGGAATTTAGATGGTGCATTGAGAATTAGGGATCAAATGGTGTCAGCTAAATGTCTTGCAAGTAATATTACTGTTAACCTTTTGATTCATGGGTACTGTAAAGAAGGAAGGATTGATGAAGCTCTAAACTTTGTGCAAGATATGTGTAGTCGAGGGTTTTCTCCGGACCAATTTACGTTCAACACTTTGATAAATGGTTTATGCAAAGCAGGGCATGCTGTCCAAGCCTTGGATATTTTGGATTTAATGTTGCAGGATGGATTTGATCCTGATGTATATACTTATAATATTTTGATTTCTGGGCTTTGTGAAGTTGGTGAAGTCCAAGAGGCTATGGAACTTCTCAATCAGATGCTTGTAAGGGATTGTACTCCTAATACAGTCACTTATAACACCATCATTAGTGCTTTGTGCAAGGAGAACCAAGTCCAAGAAGCTACCGAGTTTGCCCGTGTTCTTACAAGCAAAGGATTCTTACCTGATGTTTGCACTTTCAATTCTCTCATACAAGGTCTTTGCTTCACCGGCAATTTCAACGTTGCAATGGAAATGTTTGAAGAAATGAAGAACAAAGGTTGCCAGCCAGACGAGTTCACTTATAATATCCTAATTGATTGTCTATGTGCCAAAAGGAGAATAGGTGAAGCTTTGAACCTACTCAAAGATATGGAATCGAGTGGCTGTGCAAGAAGTGTGATAACATACAATACTCTGATAGATGGCTTCTGCAAAGACAAGAAAATTGAAGAAGCAGAAGAGATCTTCGACCAGATGGAACTACAAGGGGTTTCTAGAAACCTGGTCACGTATAACACTCTGATTGATGGTCTTTGTAAGAGCAAGAGAGTAGAAGATGCTGCTCAGCTTATGGACCAGATGATACTGGAAGGACTAAAGCCTGACAAATTCACATACAATTCCATTCTCGCTCATTTCTGCAGAGCAGGTGATATAAAAAAGGCCGCAGACATTGTGCAAACCATGACATCAAATGACTGTGAACCAGACATCGTTACGTATGGGACCTTAATACAGGGACTATGTAAAGCAGGTAGGGTTGAGATTGCAAGCAAGCTCCTCAGGAGTATTCAAATGAAAGGAATGATTTTGACCCCTCAGGCCTATAATCCTGTAATTCAAGCAATCTTCAGACGGAGGAAAACCAATGAAGCCGTAAGACTCTTCAGAGAAATGCAGGAAACAGCTAATCCTCCTGATGCTTTATCTTATAAGATTGTTTTTCGTGGTCTTTCTTCTGGTGGGGGACCGATTCAAGAAGCTGTTGATTTTTCTGTTGAGATGATGGAAAAAGGACACATACCTGAATTCTCCTCATTCTACAATCTAGCTGAAGGACTGTATTCTTTGTCGAGGGAGGATACGCTAGTTAAGCTTGTTGGCATGATCATGATGAAAGCAAACTTCTCAGACAGTGAGGTTACTATGATTAAAGGTTTCCTGAAAATCCGGAAATTCCAAGATGCACTGGCTACTCTTGGCAGTGTCCTAGATAGCAGATACCCAAAAAGGACATACTGGGGATAAAGAAATCATCCAAAGTACAGGTCCCACAAAGTAGGAATCAAACTGTATCAGTTGCTTGCTATGATAGTAATCAGTGTCTAACTTTGTCGACTCAGTTTGGTAATGGTTTCCTTTTTTGGCCATCTCCGAAATAATCTCTTTAATGAGTTACAACTCAAACACTGTGGACATTTCCCAGCTTAATACAGTTCTCTAGAAGGCTTAAGTAATGTATTCATATATTGTTGCTGATCTCTGCTCTTAGATACATGCAACACAGAATTCTAACTGTATCAAAGCCATCTTACCAAGTATATGTCAGAAGTAGTGGTTTTTCTTGATCAGCAGGATACAGACCATGTATATGTTATTTGCTTCTTTTAAGTTTCTGAAGCTGTCTCTCAATTAAATTGTTGTTCATCCACTTTTGACCTGTGAGACTAATGTTTTCAGTTACATTTATCTGTGCACACTATTTTCCTTTTCAGCACTGTAAGCTCACTCCAATAAGCCTCATGTTCTCTTTTCTTAAAATGCACGAAAATTCCAATGCAAGAAACGCCAAAATCATTGGGATAAAGAAGAACTTGATATAGGGGTATGGGGGTAGCTATTAGCTGGTAAATTAACTGCAAACTTAACATAGTAAAATCATCCTAGATAATATAAGTTTCTTGTATGAATCCACTTGACCTGAAAATTTTGTGCACGAACTATGAAGCACATGCATACTGGAGGACATAATCAATCAACCTCCCGGTTCTCATTCCCTACCTACAGTTTAATTAAGGATGCGGGTAAAGTTAGGTAGCTTGGGAAAAAATCTGCATGATTGCAAGCATGTTTTCCATCTTCATGAATTTCAGTTCAATTAAAGTTAGCTTGGATGAATGCATTGAGCCCTAACTCAGAAGGTATGTCTTGTTCTTCTGATTTTTGTTGGTTCTTTTGTTTCGATCATATTAACTTCAAGTCCTGTAATCATTGTATTAGTTGCAGATTCATTGTACAAGCTTGTTTCCTTAGACAAGTTGGATAAGTTTTTAGCTCCAAGTGGCTACGTTTACCTAAAGGCCAAAGTGAATCTTTCATGAGTCCTTGGATCATGCTGACCACATTGTGCTTCACTTCAGTTGTTCTGGCCAGTGTTTCAGTCATCATGAGGTTTATGAAACCATTGATGACTTGTCCGAGACATCATCAATAGGGTGCATTATCTTGGTATAGGAATCATATTGCTCTTGGCTGCTCATGAAGGTAAATAAGTGACTATAGGGAAGTGTGTGCAAATGATGTTGCTTCATCGATGTATGCTAGTAAACTCTGAAGTAGATTAATGAGGTATCCCGAGAAATATGCCTCCTCCTTTCCTTTATTACGGCATTGTGCTAAAATGTTTGAGGTACGAACTTCTTCTCAGAGATATGGTTGGGAATATGAACGTCTTCCAAGTTAAAATCTTGTCCCTGGCTTAGTCTTAAGCTGTAGTCACCAGCTTCTTTCACAATGTTAGTTATATCAGAGAATATATGTCCTGTCCCTCAATATCATCAGAGACACACATTAGATGTTTGAACCAGTAATATGTTCCAATTCGAAGCAGTGACATTGTTCATTCACATAACTGCTCCTCATCTTTAATTTCAAGTGGATTCATTTTATTCAAAGCATGTTTGATGTTTCTTCATTGATGATTCGACGGAAATCTGGTATTAGTAACTTAGAGTGAGTTTAGTTTGGCTAGCTGGGGCATTCATTGTTTTAGCTTGTTTAGGAACCTAGGATATCTTATTGTGGTTCAGACATGTGTTTAGATGTATCATATTCAAATCTTAGCTGCAAGACTTGGTGTAAGTTCATCTACTTCAGCCTTGGTAAGCAGGATTACCTATGATTTGTTGCTTGGACACTAGACAAAATGGCCTCGTCGAGGTGCGTTCAAGCTGATCGTCGATGTAAAAAGAGAAACTTTGTTGCCTCTTTGAGAATCTAAAGAGCAGTTAAATAGTACTAGCATCAAGCATAAAGTTTATATATTGACTAATGACTATGTAGTGGCCTAGTTGGGTAGATTCTCTTTGTAATGATGCCTAAGTCTTTGAGTAAAGAGACCAAAAATTCTAAATTCGAGCTTTTGGTGCGCCTTCTTTGTCAAAGCTTTTCAAACAAAAAATATACTTCAAAAAGACTATTTTCATACTTGATTTTGATATGTTTTATTTGTATCGAGGTCTATCGTAAACCTCTCTAACTTCACAATGTTAGGTTAAGGTTGCGTACAAACCACCTTTCTGAAACTTCATTTGTGAGATTACACTAGGTATGTTATTGTTGTAATTCATGTCTAAGCTTAAAATTTGATGTGGCCCTTTTACAAATCTTATAAGTTTTCACTGCATAAACCTTGCAAATATTTTATATTTGATACATTAATAAATTAGTAATAAAAAAAGGGATAGTTTCAAATATATACAATACAGTAAGGGGAAAAAAAACACTTGGATGAGTACCTTTTAATAAATAATTATTGATTTTAGCGATATTTTTTATTTACTACCATTTATAGCATACATAACAATACTATGATAAATCTGCAATATGTATGTATTAAAAGTGAATTATGTATGCAACATATATGTATTATAACTATTTTAAAATATATTATGCTTGTTTGGTAAGAAATTGACACATTGTATTAAAATGTGTGATGAATGTATTATTTGTATTATGTGTGTTTTATAAATTGTTCTCTGTAATATGTATTAAAATTGTATTATTAATGTATTGAAAGTGATCAAGTGAAAAAAAATGTTATTGCTATAACTGATAAATATTTTCTTAATATAATATATTTATGTAAGTTTCCCATAAAGTAATTAGTTTACAACAAATATAATCATGTTTTTATTTACATAAAAATAGCTAAAAGTCATTGAAAGTATGCACTGGTTATACACTAATATACATTATGATACATTTAAAAGCAGAATATAACTTATTCATACATGAGCTATATACTGATTTACATAATGATACACTCAAAAAGTTGAATATAACTTAACTATATATGAGGGAGGAGGTGATTCCAGAAGCAAAAACGATTTTATTGCAAGTAATTTTACTTCTTTCTATTCGATCCTGACCAACACAAAGTCTCCTCTAAACAATATCAAATTTTAAATATGATATGAAATCCTCTTGATGTTTCGAATCTTTTGATATATAATTCGCATGAAACGATTCATGTTTGCACTACATTAAATTTTTAAATTAAGCTTTGAAACTTTAATGATTGAGATTGATCATCAAAGAAGAAGGAAAGAAGACTGAAAGCAGCAAAGAGAAAGAAGAAGAAGAAGCCGCCATTAATGGCTAAAATTGAAAGGAGGGTATGATGAATGACAAATTCAACCATTTTTCTTGTAAATAAGATGGGCGAGCGGCCATTTTGGCTTATTATCCCATAAAAACAATGATTTTTTTGACAAAAACATGTTTTTTTTGGTAATTATTTAAAATTTCAATTTTTAACGTGACATGTTTATGATCACAAGATTAAAGAATATTTAAGTACGTTTTACATATTTCTAGTTTAAGACCAAGAATTCAAAAATCTTTTTTACTTTCTACTAATCAAAATCAAACAAATGAATTAAAACAGAAGGAGTTACCCTGAATCATTTTGAAAAACATAAATTAGCACGTATTTGAGTCTTCCTATCAAGAATAATACATTTTGGGGAAAAAAGATGAACACCCAAGTTTGTATATATACACTTTATTTGGTATTGTATCAATACAAATCTGTACAGTGCATATATATAATTATGTATAACAATGTAAGATGTGTGTATAAACACCTCTTATACACTATTATATATTTTTATATAAGCTTATACTTGTGTACAATAAATATATAATGTTATATAATACTTGTATAAACATCGTAGCAGAAGAAAATGGGCTATGTGAGTGTAACACAAAAATATAAATCAAAATTACTTAAATACACATCTCATTTTATCATAATCTCTAAATTTTCCTACCATTTAAGAAAATTACAAAATTTCTTTCTCGGATACATCCCTATCCTCCTCTCTCGATTTCCATCCCCTCTCGGATACATTCCTCCCCCTCAGATGCATCCTTATCCCCTCTAGAATACATCCGTGAGCTATGCATCCAAAAAATTCTTGAATAACAATGTATCGCGACCTATGTATATGTTTGTTGATGTATCCAAATCCTTTAATTTTATGGGTTTTTTGTAATTTGAAAAAAAAGGAATAAAATGTAATTAATTCTTAATACGATGGGATTTATGTAATTTTTACAAAATATAAAGTATGTAGATATAATTATTTTTATTAGATTGCACATTTTTCTAAAAATCCACATTTCACAAAAGTTTGGGGGGTAAAAGTAGTGTTTCCATAAAATAGAGGACCAGTTTCGTTGAACCCTTGTAACACATCATATTCTGCTCTCACTTAGCTCTCTCTCACATCATATCAAGTTTTTAGGGCAAACAATAGAGAGGGAAGGAGACTGCGGCACCCAGAAAGCATCTAAAATCCACTGGTAATTATCACATCAAAACCATCTTTTTTGTTAAAAATTTATTACAGTTTCAATCCGGTATGAGTAGATTTGGATACATATTTGTGTGAAATGCCCATTTGAGATGTGTTTACGTACTTGAATCTTCCGATTTATGATGTGGGGTTCTTTTTCTTTACCCGGAATGAGTGAAAGTTGAAATTTTTATGTGTTTTTATTGATTTTCTTGTTTGTTCCTTTTTGGGTATGGGTGAATTTGAGCGGAGTGGATGTAGAGGATTAATATGTTTGACTTTACTGGTTTGGGGTAGAGCTTAGTTGATTTAATTGATTGATGGGTTCTTTTAGATTTGTCCTCAGGTAAAAAAAGATGATAAAGAAAACTTTTCTGGGTTTTGGGTCGAGTGGTGAGAGGGTAATTTGTGTTTTCTGGGTTAGGCGCACTCGCGGATTTGAAAGAAGACTTGGTGTTTAAGTGGAGAAAGGTGTAGTAGGCGGGTATCTAGTTTAGAGATTTCTTGGTTATAAAATGTGGTGGATAAAGAAAATATTATTCTGGTATGTTATTTGGTGTCTTAGGGGGTGGGGTGGGGTGGGGTGGGGTGGAGTGGAGTGGAGTGGGGAGGACAAAGAAGCTAAAGTTTTGACCTGTTTGAACTATTGATTGGGTTTTGTTGTAGGTTGTCCTAGAAATGCTATACTACTGAGTATATGGATTTAACATATATGGTTTTGCCTGTGTTGATGAACTTCTCTGCTATTTGTCTCATCTAACTGTTCCTTTGCAGGTGAAAGATCCTTGAAATGGCGACTTTTGCCAAACCGGAGAATGCTTTGAAGCGTGCTGAAGGTTAGTGGAGTTACTATCTTCATCTGTTTTAGCAAATATCTTTTATGGAACTTCTCAAAGTTTTACTTTGAGATGTGCACTAGTATTACGGGTTCCGTACACTTGCAAACTTGTATCTCAAGCGGGTCTGTGATTTTAGGAGGGGGTTATATGTTCACAGGGTGAGGGTAGTCTAGATGATTCTTAGTATTATGGGAGAGTGGAATTTTTGAAATTCCAGGTGTTTGTATAGCAGAATTTAGAATCTTGGCATGCTGATGAGTTTAATGTTTTGATGCAGAGTTGATTACTGTTGGACAAAAGCAAGAAGCCCTTCAAGCACTTCATGATCTTATTACTTCAAGGAGGTATAGAGCATGGCAAAAGACTCTTGAAAGGATAATGTTTAAGTATGTAGAGCTATGTGTTGACATGAGAAGGGGGAGGTTTGCCAAGGATGGCCTAATTCAATATCGTATAGTCTGTCAACAAGTGAACATTAACTCCTTAGAGGAGGTAATAAAGCACTTCATGCATTTAGCTACTGAGCGAGCTGAACTAGCTCGCAATCAGGCACAGGCTCTGGAGGAAGCTCTGGATGTGGAAGACTTGGAGGCTGATAAAAGGCCTGAAGATCTTATGTTGAGTTATGTTAGTGGGGAGAAAGGAAAAGATCGATCTGATCGAGAGCTTGTCACTCCCTGGTTTAAGTTCTTGTGGGAGACATATAGAACTGTTCTGGAGATCTTGCGTAACAACTCAAGATTGGAGGCTCTGTATGCTGTAAGTTTCCTTTGCCCTATCTTTTTGTTATGTGGTTGAATAATTAGACTGCTTTTATGTTCTGAGGTGAGGAATTTCAGCATCCTGAATTTTCACTATTTTCAGGACTTGTTTAGACTGTAATTAAGCAGGCAGATTGATTATCCTTTTTTTCTTTTCTTTCTATTTGCTTGCCTGGAATGTTATTGTGCTTCTGATTAGTAAATCAGAAATCAGTCCCTTTTTACTTCTTATTCACAAACTTTGCGGGAGTCTTTCTCAGTTGGCAGGGTATCTGTCTATGTACTTTGTTTAGTACAGGTATCAGTTTTGTCAGAACAAATTTATTAATTTTTGATATAAATGTTTATATATCATCCTGTTGTAAATATTTTTTGTGCCTTAGAACCAAATTTGTCCTATATGCTATTTAAGCTTTCTGCATGGCTGATTGGAAATTCTTTACTCTCTCCATCTTTAATTGGCACATTTTTTTTCCGCTGAAAGATAGGTTAATTAAGTTTCAAACCTAATTTGCTCAGATGACAGCGCACCGAGCCTTTCAGTTCTGTAAGCAATACAAGCGTACAACAGAATTTCGCCGTCTTTGTGAAATCATCCGGAATCATTTGGCAAATCTCAACAAGTATAGAGATCAGAGGGACCGGCCTGATCTGTCTCTTCCAGAAAGCCTGCAATTGTATCTAGACACTAGATTTGAACAGCTGAAAGTTGCTACTGAACTGAGTCTATGGCAGGTTATTACTTTTTTCTGATAGATTTTAAGCATATCTTTTTGTCCCAAGAGAGTGAATTTCATATGTTCTAATTTTCTTTGGCGCAGGAAGCTTTTCGTTCCATTGAAGACATATATGGTTTGATGTGCATGGTTAAGAAAACCCCCAAGGCGTCATTAATGGGTGTTTACTATGGGAAGCTTACTGAGATATTCTGGATGTCATCAAATCATCTTTATCATGCTTATGCCTGGCTCAAGCTTTTCTCTCTTCAGAAGGGTTTTAATAAAAATTTAAGCCAGAAGGATTTGCAGTTAATAGCATCATCTGTTGTCCTAGCTGCACTTTCAGTGCCTCCTTATGATCAGTCATATGGTGCATCTCATCTTGAGCTTGAAAATGAGAAGGAGAGGAGTTTGAGGGTGGCCAATCTAATTGGTTTTGAAGTTGAACCCAAAGCCGAAAACAGAGTGGCGGTAATTTCATTTCTGATTATGTTATTTAGTTCTTTATTTATAATGTCTTACTTTGGCTAATCAGCTTCAGTTCCCTTGCTGTTTCTCCTTTTCAGCTTTCTCGATCATCACTTCTCTCAGAGTTGGTGAGTAATTTTATATGTTTTTTTGAATTTAGCATATGATCCTTCGATTTTTTTCCATTTATAGTTTGAATACCTTTTGTCTATTTTAAATTTCAATGAACCCATCAAATTTTTGAGGCACAAATAAGCGCATCATACTATTTTTGTAATTGTTTCAGTCTCTTGATTTTTTTATTGTGTGACGGTTCCTTTTGCTTTTTCTTAATTGTTTCTCCTTCTGTAGGTGTCCAAAGGTGTGATGTCCTGTGTCACTCAAGAAGTGAAAGATCTTTATCATCTGTTAGAAAATGAGTTTCTTCCTTTGGATCTGGCACTTAAGGTGCAGCCCATATTGAATAAAATATCAAAGCTTGGCGGTAAGCTGTCTTCAGTTTCTTCGGTTCCTGAAGTACAACTGTCTCAGTATGTTCCTGCCTTAGAAAAGCTTGCTACTCTGAGGTTGCTCCAGCAGGTGTGCACACTGTTTTATACTTTTTGATAAAGAGCAGATCAGCAGACATGCTCATTATTTAGGCGGAAGTATCTTTCAATTAAATGAGAACCCTTTTCTTGTTGCAGGTCTCTCAGGTGTATCAGACAATCCAGATTGATAACATATCCAAGATGATCCCATTCTTTGACTTCACTGCTATTGAGAAGATATCAGTTGATGCGGTTAGGCGTAATTTTCTAGCCATCAAAGTTGATCACATGAAGGGTGCCGTCTTCTTTGGCAAACAGGTATAATTGTGTCGCTTGGAATTAAAATTTTATCTACCATTTTTGTTTGTTTGTCGGTAGGGCACACCTAGATATTGCTTTCCCTTGTCTTTGTCAGGTGGTTGGTGAGGGATTTTGTCAGCCCTATCAATCATCTCTGCAGACACATTGTTCTTTCCCTCACTGTTTAAGTAAAAGCACGGGCATAACTTGCTTATGACATCTGACCTTGTGTCTTCTGTTATATAATATGAATGTTTTGAACAGTAAAATTGTGGGCTATCTAAATATGTGTTGTTGGCTTAATAAGTTTGTAGTTACGTCACTAGAATCAATCTGGCTGACTGAGCTTGTGAACTCTGAAGAGCTGTGGTTAGTTTCTGAGATCTAAGAGTTCTACTGGATTGCTATTTTTGGCAGATTCTATGTTATGGGATTTTGGGCCATGGGGTTGGTTTAAAAGTCTCGACTCTTATGGATTTGTCAGTTCAGCATTGTACCTCTGTGGTATAATATGTTGATGAACTGTGGCAGGAGAATTTTCAAATGTTTCTCTTAGACATTTTGAACTAGCAGAGCTTATGTGTGCTAGTCTATCATATATCATTTGCTTATGATTTTCTTTCCAGAGTATTGAGGCTGAAGGACTCCGGGATCATCTGTCTCTTTTTGCTGAATCCCTTAGCAAGGCAAGGACAATGATCTATCCCCCAGCAAAGAAGGCGGCCAAGCTCGGGGATGCCTTGTCTAATTTAGCGGAGATAGTGGAGAAGGAGCACAAGAGACTTCTTGCACGGAAGTCCATTATTGAGAAACGCAAAGAGGAGCAAGAGCGTTTACTCTTAGAAATGGTATAAACTTCTTGGTTGCGTTGTGAATTGCTTGTTATTGTTGTTCTTGTGTGTGAACTTTTATGACTATTTTTTAAGGAACGAGTCGAAGAGTCGAAGAGGCGAGAGCTTCAAAAGATGACGGAAGATGCTGAGCAAAAGCGCATTGCTGCTGAGTATGAGCAAAGGAGGAGCCAGCGAATTTTGAAGGAAATAGAGGACCGAGAACTTGAAGAGGCCCAAGCTATGCTGCAAGAAGCTGAAAAACGCAGCAAGAGGAAGAAGAAGCCCATCCTAGAGGGAGTAAGTGTATAATTTGTAATCCTATCCCCAAACCTTCAATTGGGAAATCTTACCTGGCTTTAATTTGATTTCAGGAGAAGATGACTAAACAGGTGATCATGGAATTGGCGCTTAATGAGCAACTTAGGGAGAGGCAAGAAAGGGAGAAAAAGTTGCAGAAGTATGCCAAAACTATGGATCATTTGGAAAGAGCTAAAAGAGAAGAAGCTGCACCTCTTATTGAAGCTGCATATAAACAGCGTTTAGCTGAAGAGGCGGCTCTTCATGAACGCGAGCAGCAGGTTTGTATTAAAGATACATCATGCTTTTTGACCAAACCACAATAACAATTTCTTTCACTTCCCTTGAGAAATGGAAATTGATACATTATATTTTTTTTTCCTTCTTACTTTTTGGTCGAAATATTACTGATGAATTTGCATTGTAACATACGTTTTCAGCAAGAGGTTGAACTGAGCAGGCAACGCCATGCTGGAGACTTGGAAGAGAAAAAGAGACTGGGACGCATGTTGGAGAACAAGGTCACTTTATATCCATCTTCTATGAATTCATAAACTGCTAGATATAAGCGATGGATAATATAATTGAATTTATGGTTGTGGAATTGTGTTAGTTATTGATAACTATGCAACTTTGTTTGGTCTAAATGGAATTGGTGTAGGACCAAGTTGGAAGCTTCTGAACTTAGTGCAGGGTACTTCAAGATTTGAGCTGTTTGGAAATAGAAATAGTTGGTTTTTCTTTTATTCTGCCTTGCGTACAAGTTTTTCTATAATGTCCTTGTACTAAAAGAAAAAGAAGGGAAATTCAAAATCCTTTGCAGCAGTTCATCCTATGATGAATACATTGGTATGCTATAATAGCTAGCATTAACACAATTGTGTCCAGTATATCCTTGCATTTTTTAGGAAGGTAGACCTAGCGTAAGAAATACAAATGGACGTTGCATTCCCACTTGTTGAAATCTGAGCAGCCATAGGGGCTTGCTTGAAGATTGGTCTTGGTCTCTGACAAAACAGGTGGTTGACATAGTCTGCATTGATTAATGCTAATACATAGATCAGCTGATATATTTCTAATCATGCAGAGGATTTTGCAAGAAAGAGTTGTTAGTAGCCGGGAAGCTGAATTCAATAGAATAAAACAGGAGAGAAAAGAAAGGATCAGCCAGATAATTCAATCAAGGAAGCAGGAGAGGGAAGCTAGGAGGAAAATGTTATTCTTTCTGCGAACTGAGGAGGAGCGTCAAAAGAGGTTGCAGGAAGAGGAGGAAGCCCGCAAACGTGAAGGTACTTCGCTGATTAATCCCCCACCCACATCATATGCATTTAAATCTTTTAGGTTAAGCAAGGAAGGTAGGCAGTTATTGAGGTGTATCCAACCAGTTCATGGGTCTTTTGGTGTGACATGACATCTACAACTCTCTTATGACTGCAGTATAGTAGTCAACAGTTGTATTCCTCTGACTTGTATTTTTGCACTTGAGGTTTCAATAGCTACTCAAAATTAATTTGGCTCCTATGGACTTTCTGATTATATTGCAGAGGCAGAGAGACGGAAGAAAGAGGAAGCTGAGCGGCAAGCCAAGCTAGATGAGATTGCTGAAAAGCAGAGGCTGCGAATGATAGAACTTGATGAGAAAGAAAGACGGGAAAAAGAAGAGATCTTGCGTAAGCCCGCTGTGCTGCCAAGGCCTGCTGAGCCTCCAGCCTTGGGGCGTCCAACTGAACTTGGAGGAGCTGCTCCCATTCCTGCAGCAGCAGCTGCTGCACCTGCTGCTGCTGCACCTGCTGCTGGGAGATACGTTCCTAGGCACTTGCGAGCGGAAGTTGATGCTGCAGGTCAGGCTCCACCTCCTGAAACTGACAGGTGGGGTGGCACTGGAAGCAAGCCAGATGATAGACCATCATGGCGCGATGAACGAAAGCCCACATCATTTGGTAGTAGTGGCTCGAGGACCAGTTGGTCGTCTTCTAGGCGGTGAATGTGAGGGTTAGTAACTGATGAGTCGTGCAGTGGCTTATACTTGGTCTTGCATCCTCGGCATTTTGGTTCAAGAAATTCAATTTGTTGCATTTTACCTTAATATGTATCAGAGATTATGAGCTCAAGAGTAGCAATTCTTGGCTAGGACATTTCCGACTGTATGGAGAGGGTTGAAATTTTCGTCAGGCGATTTGATCTTTATATACTTTTTGTCGTAGCAAATAACTTCAGTTGCTGTTGTGTTCCAACTTCCTTTTTTCCTCAAGTATAAGACGTTGCCTACTTTATTTCCTGTTGGTTTCATGTTTTCGCCATCCTTTCATATATGTTTTCTATGGCAATACATTTTTGCAATAGTGAAAAATAATTCATTCCTAGTTCAAGTCACTTTTGGACCAAATGTGGGAGAACCAAATGATTCTTTTTATTAGGTTGAACCAAATTACTTGTGCAATATAAAGTTAAATATTTTTTATGTGAATCTGCTCAATTGACAAGAAGTTGCTTTGTCCTGCCTCGTTTAGTATTTTTTTTTAAAAATGTCACATTTATATATTTATGAATAATTTATCATTAAAGTTTTTATTTCATTCTTGATGATGTCATGTTTCAAATCACAATTTTTATTTTTTTTCTTCAACTTCGTATCGAGTTTGAGTAGTAAAGTGAAGCATGCAAGCTTGTTACTACGATAAACTAAGAAATAATAAACAAAGTGAGATGCACTACTTTGAAAAAGGGAAAAAATTGGTTGGATAATTTTCACCAAACACTAAAGCAGCCTCTGATTCGTTGTATTAATTTTTTTTTTTGTCTAATTTATGTTTTTTTTCAAGATTTGCTTTATAAGCTTTGGTATGTGCCATTTGATCTGATTTTGACAAATCTATCACATGACATGTGTTTGTTTCGATCCTAAGCTCAACATTTGATTTCATTAGGTCCCGGAGTTGTGGTATGAGAAAGAAAATTGTCTAGCTCTTATTTGGCTATAGATTTTAAAGTTGAAAGTTGGAACTTGAAAATTTAAGTTTTTGAAGTTGTCTTTTTTGAAATTGGAAGTTGTGTTTGGACTTTGGACATACATTTTACTCGAAAAAAATTGAAATTTTAAGAGTGGAAGTCCAAAAAATCCAAGATCAAGTGACAGCAGGTGCAACTACAGCCTGTTCAGTCTCATATTGGTAATTTCTTTCTCAGTTTTCTTCAATTGATTCTATTTTTGGACCATATATTCTGCAAATTCAGTTCCATTTGATTGTACCTTTTCACTCTTTGTTCCTTGGGATTTTTTTTGTTTAGTCATATTTTCATTGATTACTTTGAGTTGTTGATTACATTGTTTTAAGTCTGTAATTGAAACTTAGAAAAAAAAAGAAAAGAATATTTGTTTGGCTTACTTGATCAGCTGAGAGCAAACAGATCTTTGGCCACTTGAAATCATCTGGTAATGTATAGTAACTCCAATTGTTGTATATTATTAGTACATAAACATTAGTACTGAGTACTGACAGAGGCGGATTCAAGATTTAAACTTAATGAGTTCTGAACTTTTAAGATTCTCAGAACTCGTTGTACTATTAAAATTATGGGTTCAAATCTTAAGTTTATTGTGATTGTAGTAGATTTCTATGTATATATCTGTACTTTGTGTCGAAGGTCACGGGTTCAGATGAACCCATAACCAAAAGGCTACATACGCCTCCGAGTACTGGAGCATTTTCCTTTTTATCCGTATGCTATGGTTTATCAATTTTTTAAAAAAAGATCTTCATTGTTATGTAAATGGAATGGTGGCATTAGTGATTAAATACTTACCTAATTGTCAGAGATAATAATGGTTTGGCCTACTCATCTACCAAGGTCTCAGTATGCAAAGAGCAAAGTTACCTGGTATCTGTGCTGGTGGGAGATAACAGGTACCTGTGGAATGCCCCAAGCTGGTCCGAACACTATCCTTATTTAGAAAAAGAAAATGCAAGTACATAACACATTATCTAGTTTGGATATTGTATGGGTGATAGAGGTCAGCAGAGCTTAAATCTTGTTAGTTAAGTGTTTGATCTCAGACCTCAGTCAACATTTCTACATGCATTGGTTCTTCTTCTTGTGTTTTTACTAAATGCTAGTCACAGTTTCTTGGAAGATTTCGTTTATGGGCTGATTTTTTCATTTTTGTTGTATAGGACAGAAGGGATGGACTATAGTGTTGTTAACAATCTCTTGAAATGTCTGGATTGTCTAGACAGTCGTGAAGATTCAACTCCTTCAATCAAGGATCAAATCGGGACCCTTAAAGCGGATTTAAGGCTTCTCAGGACTTTCTTTATGTGTTCAGCTTGTCGACACAGAGGACAGCAATGCAAAAAATGTGTTGATGCATGTGGAAACTCTGGTGCAGAATGCAGAATCAGATTTTCAATCTCTCTATGTTAAGAGTAAAGACGGAAACGTGCCTATCCACATGGCTCTACTGGTTTCTAATGCCTTGGAAAAGGTTAATAAATCGAGGGCAGAAGTTACACAAGTCTATGCAACTGTTTTGATCTCAAACTTTTCTGATTCACATTTTTGTGACAAATTTGTGGTGGAATTTGCTGATTGTGTCCTGGAAAATCTAAAGGATCTAAGGGAATGTATAGCAGCTGAGTTGCGTTTAAACGGGAAAATTACAACTCTTGAAACAAAGCTAATATTCCTGAAGAATTTCTTAAGGTTTGTAGCGAAGCTGTCAGTTGAAAATGAGAAATTTCAAGATCTCTTGGCTCATGCATCGGATATTATCAGCGATGCAGCACATCTATCTTATAAGTGTTTTATTGGCAACACAAGTGAACCAGCTGAATGCAGAGTTGTTAATGATGTCATTTCCAGTTTGGTTCGACGGATCATTCCTATCAACTGTAATGTCATTCATTACTACATTCCCTGTCAGAAGAACACTTTAGCAGTGGAGAACTTGATGCTGGTTTTCTTGATTTTCTCCTGGACACTCTTGCAGAGCTAGTCAACTATAAGATCACCCTGGAGGGTATTTCAAACTATAATATCGATGGCCTTGTTGAGGACTTGATGTTTCTGAAAAAGTATCTCTCAGATCTTCCGGAGCAGTATCCTGAGTTGGTAAAGTTGATGTTGATACACATTGCATCAATCGCCCGTAATATTGCTCCCTCAATTTTCTTCCTTTACACAGATGGTGTGAAAGAAGAAGTTGCTAGACATAGTACGGGGCGTCTTAGGTTTTTGCAGGAAGAAATTAAGCTTATCAAGGCAGAGGTGCATCACATGGATCTTCCAGGACCTAGGTGGATGACTACTTTGAAGGATCGAATTCAAATTCTTTATGAGGAAGTAGTGTTTCTGCAAGCTCTCCTTAATGCACCAGACGACTGCCGTTCTCTTGGAAGTGAACTAAATGTTTTGTTCACACAAGGGAAGGCTACAGTGTCGATGGTCGGATCACTTATTATGTCACTCAGTAATAAGGCATCGAATGAAGACATGCTGAACAAAGTGGAGTTTGCCACTTCTGTTTTATGTAGAAAGAAATAAAATCATGAAGGGAGTGGCCAGAGATATTTTTGGAAGAGGTCCATCTAGATTCCCCAAGACTAATGACATAGGCTTTCTCAATTCCTTTTTAGGAAATCTGAAAGAACTACTACTCCATAAAGCTGACCGCGTTCCTTTTCCCAAACATCATATTGGAAGAGTGCATGACGCGTTAGAGTATCTCAAGACGAATCTCTGGGATGTTGTCAAGCAGAACAATGAGCATCTAAAGGCACGCGTTATGCAAGCTGCCTATAAGGCGGAATATGCTATTGACTCATTTTTGGTTGGGGACCGAAACATCTGGTGTAGTGTGGTTGAGATGTCTGATGTTTTAGAACAACTTAGGGTGGTCCAGGCAGAGTTCAGTGACATATCTAGAACAGTAACATTTGAAACGGTTTGTGATGTTTGAGTGGTTTCCAGCTGTGTACTATCAGCAACTAATACTCCAACGTTCCACGATGATGTAATGGTGGGTTTCAATGATGTGGTTGAGGATATCATTGATGGCCTTACCAGAGGGATGATAGAGCGTGATGTGATTTCAATTGTTGGCATGCCTGGACTTGGCAAGACGACTATTGCAAAAAATGTGTTCAATGATGAAAAGATTTCCAATTACTTTGTCAAACGTGCATGGTGTTATGTTTCTGAAGTATATAAAAAGAAAGAGTTGCTCTTGGAGATTTTGTCCCAAGTTCTCGAGGAAGTTGATGAAGTGACTAAGATGAAGGATGATGCGTATTTAGCTGAACTGTTGTATAGAAAGTTAAAGAGGAAGAGGTACCTAATTGTCGTAGATGATCTATGGGATATCAAAGCTTGGGATGACTTGCAGAGGTCATTTCCAGATGATGACAACAGTAGTAGAATAGTGGTCACAACTCAACTGCAAAATTTGGCTTCACAAATCGAATCTGATACGAAGCCTGACAATCATCCTACTCCTCTTCGGTTATTCACTGTTGAAGAAAGTTGGGAGTTATTACAAAAGAAGGTGTTTGCAACAGATTGCTCCCCCCAAAATCTAAAGGAACCTGGAATGCGAATTGCAGAACGTTGTCAAGGACTTCCGCTTGCTGTTACATTGGTAGCTGGGCTTCTGGCTAAGACAGAAAAGAAAGAATCTTGGTGGGATGAAGTCGCGGAGAGCATAAGTTCATATATTGTTGATGATCCCAATCAGTGCTCAGTCATTTTGGAGTTGAGTTATAAGCATTTGCCTGATCATTTAAAACCTTGCTTCCTTTATTTAGGTAAATTTCTAAAGCATCCTCACATATCTGTCAAGAAATTGGTACGGTTGTGGATAGCGGAAGAGTTTGTTCCACAAATAGATGGCAAGAGCTTTGAGGATGTAGCAGAGGACTACTTAACAGACTTGATAGGAAGAAGCCCGGTAATGGTTACTAAAAAGAGATCGAATGGCTCCGTCAAAGTCTGCCATGTTCATGATCTGTTGCTTGAATATTGCAAGAGAAAAGCAGAAGAAGAGAACTTTTTTGAGCTTATATATAAAGAGGACAAACACACTCTCCGTGATGATCTAGACGATATTTTGGAGTCAACATACTCTCTATCTCCTGAAGAACTGTATACCAGACATACTCAACGTAGGTTATGCATCTATTCACAAAGGGAGAGTTTTCTTGTCAAGTCTAGGCCATCAGGACCACAGGTTCGTTCTTTGTTGTTCTTCGACATTAATGACAAATCCTTGACAAAGCGATATGATATCTCTCCTATATGTCTCGGTTTTAGATTACTTCGGGTGTTGGATTTGGGATGCATTAATGTTAGAAATTCTTTTCCTCAACATATTGAGCTAATGGTCCAACTAAGGTACCTAGCTCTTCAGGGTACCATGAGTTTTGTCCCACCAACAATATTCAAACTCTTGTACCTTGAAACATTTCTTCTGAAAGCCTTGAGAGGTGAAGTTTGTTTGCCATACACTATTTGGACTCTTTCAAGACTGAGACATCTTCATGTCGATGCACGTGCTGTTTTTGGCTGGGATGGATATGACGGATGGAACTTGATTCAACTAGAAAACCTGCAAACCATTTCCACTCCGGCCCTTATCTAGGACAAAGATCATGCCATGGATCCTAATGAGGTAATGAGAAGGTTACCTAATCTTCGGAAACTGAGATGCATAGCAATGAACTCGGAGGACTGCTATCACTTTCCATCACTGGAGTTTATGAGTCGACTTGAATCACTCAAGATATTACACTATGGTCAGTCACTCTCTTCTTGTAAGTTCAACTTTCCCTCAAATCTCAAAAGACTGACATTGTCAAAGTTTCAGCTACCATGGAGTGAAATTTCAAGAATTGGTAGATTACCACACCTTGAGGTTCTCAAACTACTTGCCCGAGCATTTGAGGGCGTGCAATGGGACATGAAAGACGGAGAGTTCCTGAAACTAAAATTCTTGAAGTTAGATTCTTTGAACATTGAACAATGGAACATCTCCTCTGATTGCTTAGCTTCACTTGAGCATCTTGTTCTGCCAAGTTGTAAGAAATTTAAGGAGTTCCCTTCATGCTTAGGCGATGTTTCAACGCTACAGAGTGTTGAGCTACACTGGTGCAGCCGTTCTTCTGTGAATTCGATTATCTCAATTCAGGAAGATGAGGGGTTCAAGGTCCATGTATACCCTCGAGAATTCGATTCCTGATCATCTCCTAAGGGCCATAGTGACTAAGGTTTGGACTTTGAAGCTTTCATTTCTTTTTGCCAGTTGATTTGTCCCTTTACATAGTTTAGAGTTTAAGTTTTGTACACGTCGATGTAAATACATATTTACACTCTTAAGTCATCTAAAGGATATTTATAATAAATACAAATGACCTGATGGTGTAAAATTGTTTAAACTGACGATGTATATTATATTGATTACTCCTTCCTTGATTCCCTTTCACCCCACAAGTTTACTAGTATGCAAAATATCATAAATGAATATCCTTACAGGTTCTGGTATTTGTTTTATTAAGGTTCCAAAAACAGTGATTTCATATAATCATATTGTGTTGTTTACTTAAATAATTGAATTGCTTTTCATTCTCACTAATAAAAAGGGCTTTAAATGGGCATAATGGTCGAAACACATCTAAACTATCACTTTTTTGCGAGTTTTACTTTCTAGTTGAGTAGATGGTGATAGTTCATGTAGGAAAAGGGCACAACTGATAGTTGGCCTAGTTAGTTTCAAGGTGTGTTTTAATACATAGATGATGACAGTTCTGGTAGAAAAATGGAACAACTGATAGTTAAGATGTAAAACTCGCGAATACTATGATTTTCAGTTGAATCCTAATTTCCAAAGATTTCAACATTGATCTTTAAGGATTTCACAAAAAACCTGATTTGTATATCCAGTTTATTTAAATAGAAATAAATTATTTTTTAGTTGTTGATGCAGGGTATTGTTTTCCTTAGTTGAGCGTTATCTCGCTTTCCTATTGGACATACTTGGTAGTAGTTTGGAGCATCGTATCTGCTTTTCCTTTCATACCACTAGTATTAGTAGTATTCTTAGGGAGATGAAACGCTTTCTACTAAAAGCTACTCTGCAAAAAAGGCTCGAATCCGAAACCTATAATAGGATGAATGAGTACTTATCATTCCGTCAAATCTTTGATAGTCTGTAATAAATAATTATCAAATTGTTGTGTATAAGTACTATTTTTGCAGTTCAATTTTAGAGAGACACTTCTTTATTCTAAGTGGGAATAAATTTAATTTCCGTTCTTGGAGCTATTCATTAAAGAATTTGTAGGCCAACAAAATAATTTAAAAGCTAATTAGATATAATTTTTTGAACTATATTGATAATGTGAAAATTCATTATAATATAGGTGAATATTATAAGTTATTTTTTTTTTAAATTAGTAGCTTCATTAACAGTACAAATGTCAGCCTCCAGCTTGTTACTAAAAATTTACCATGCAATAGATGTTACACTGAATACATAATATTTTATCTTAAGTTATGACTTAATCTTGTAAAGTATTATTTGATATAACATCGAGTGCAAATAAATTTTTAACCAAATACGACCACTAATAAATACAAATAAATTATATGGATTCAACCTTTAAAGTTCTTAGAATAGAGCCGATTATATTTTGTGTGAGTTCATTTCAAACCTACTATTTATTGTAATTTAAATAATTTTTTCATATACAAAATTTATATTCAACGTTAAAAGCAATGAGTTCTTTTAAACCTGTGGTTAAATAGCTACACTTACACCCTTCAAGTAACACAAAGTTTAATAAAAGACAAAAATAAAAAAAAAAACTTCTATGTTGACTATAAATATTTTAAAGTTGCTGGTCCATGATATGTTATAATAATTGTATAACTATACAAATTTTAAACATAAGATATGAGTAATTTTTTTTTTTTGAAATGTGCAGGCTGGGCGCTAATGGATTCGGTCGAATTTATTGCTTTTTATCCCAATTTTATATTTGTGTTTATAAAATTTATAAATCAAAGTTTCAAATCCATATATTTTAAATTTGGATTTATACATCGGACTAACTAAAAAAATACACTACTCTACTAGTATAAAAGTGAAACAAAGGCAGTAGACCTTTTCCTCTTTCTTTGGGAAAAACACTAAACAAATCATCACACTGAAATCATGAATTTGGGCGATATATGATTAACCATCTTGATTTTGAGTTTCGAATATGATTTAAAAAAAATTAAAAGTGCTATTATTTTAATGAGCCGATTTGACACAAATTTAGATAGGAAAATTATGCGAAAAAACATACATATACTCGTTAATTAGCTAATATAGCTATAGTTCGAATTAATTACGGCTTGCAACTTAATTTTAGCTTTAATTACGTCACTTGTCCTCTTTTATACATATACAAATACAAATTATACACATACATACAATTATATGACATATATACAAATACAATTAGTCTCTCTCCACTCTCTCTCCTCTCTCCTCTCTCCCCTCTCTCCCAATCTCTCTGGCCAGATATACAAATACATATGTATATCAGTTATATATATACAATTATCTGACAGATATACATATACAGTTCGCCTCTCTCAACTCTCTGTCCTCTCTCGCTCGCCTCTCTCCTCCCTCTCCCAATCTCGCTTGCCAGATATACAAATACATATATATATTAGTTACATATATATAATTATTTGACAGATTTACATATACAATTTAATAGATATACATATACAGTTTGCCTCTCTGTCCTCTCTCGCTCGCCTCTCTCCTCCATCTCCCAATCTCGCTCGCCACTCTCCTCCCTATAACATGTAGAGCTACAAATCGTAATTAGCAAACTATAGCTATAAAGCGCAACAATTAAGCTATTTTTAAGTGTGTATAGACGAAAGTTCCCCAATTCAGATCAATAGAAATTCAATATGGATATGGACAATTTCAATAGAAAAACAACTTGGGGTGAATCCTAAAAGTAGTTTTACAAAATAAAAATCAAATCTTTTTGTCTGTTTCCTGGAAAAAAAAGTATCTTGATTTGTCCTAAATTGAATTAAAAAAAAATGTCTCAACAAACATTTATTGATGCCAATCAATAATCTATGGCCGCTGAAGTTTAGTTATTGTCATATTCATCAGTTCTCTTCAGTAGCTTAAGCTTTTTCTATATGTTCTTTTCTTTATAGTTCCTTTTGCCGGCAAATGGTGTCACTCAATTTCTCTTTCTTTTGACAAAAAAAAGATTTCTTTTTTTGTTGTATATATACACTTGTGTACATAAATTTGTTGGTGGGTTGTGGGTATTTTGTTGTAACTTTGTTGATTTTGATATTTTTTGGTTCGTCAATGGCTATGGATGAGGAAGCACCCCTTTTTGAAATTTCGAAAAATGAGAATTCAATTGTGAATCATGAAAGGGATGTTTATATTCTGAGTTCTGCTTTTTTATTGATTTTCTTGGCTTATGGGGCTGCTCAGAATCTTGAAAGCACTATTAATACGGTATGGTTTTTGTGTATTCTCTATTTTAGTGAAGTTAATGGAGTTGTTTAGTGTGGAATTGTGATTTTGGATAGAGTTTTGTTTGTTTTTTGGTGATTTATAAGCTCCCATTTGGCTATAGATTTTGAAATTTGAGTTTTTGTTGTGATTTTTTGAATTTGAAGTTGTGTTTGGAAGTGCATTTTACTTGGGAAAAGTTTGAAGTTTTGTGAGTGGAAGCCCCAAAAAGTGATCAGAGTTTAAAGATCAAATTTTCAAAATCTATGGCCAAAACGTTGAAGTGATACTGTGATAGTGAGTTTGAGGTTTTCTTTTTTTTTTGTGTTTCAGGAAGGAAATTTAGGGACTATTTCATTGGGGATATTGTATTTGTCATTTATGTTCTGCTCAATATTTGCTTCATTGGTGGTTCGGAAGCTTGGGTCGAAGAATGCTTTGATCCTTGGCACTACTGGCTATTGGTTGTTTGTAGCAGCCAATTTGATGCCTAATTGGTATGATTTCTCTTATGTTTAGTGCATTTTGCTTTTCCAAGATTAAATCTTTGACCTATAGGGAAGGATTAGGATTTAGGCTATTGAGTTGGTAGTGATCGAGTTTTATGAAATGAGTTGTGATTGTAGTTCTTTTGTAATTGGATTAGCGTTTAACAATGTTTGTGTGCTTATGGATCCTTAATGTGAGTGGAAATAGGAATCTTGTACTCCATTGGAATATATATAGAGGTCTATCTGATTTCATATTTCTCCTTGTAAGGTTGTGGCATTAGCCACGAAGAAGTTTATTGAAGTGGTTACAGAGCTACCTCTACCTCTCCTCGGGCGTGTCATGTCTAGTCTAATCACCTCTCCCCAGTACTACTTCGGCCTACCTCTACCTCTCCTCAGATCCATATTGCCAACTTCTCGCACTTCCTCATTGGAGCATCTGAACATCTTCTCTTCACATACCCGAACCATCTCAGTCTCACCTGTCTCATCTTGTCTACCATGGGGCCCGCTCCCACCTTGTCCAGAATATCTGCATTCCTAATCTTTTTCATCTTCTGAATGTGCGGGTTCTTGACTGTCCAATACTCTGCCCCATACAACATAGCTGGTTTAACAACCACTTTATGAAACTTAGGTTATGCCAGAAAGACAAACTGCAAGACCATAGAAGCCAGCCAAACCTATGTTATAGTCGTCCTTTTGATGTTAATAGAATTAGTAACAGCATTATCAGGGCAAACTTGCCATCAATCTTTATGCAAATACTTGTCAAGGAAGGGCTATTGCTTATTCACATCGGAATTTTCCTCTCCTAGGTAATGCCAGAAAGACAAACTGCAAGACCATAGAAACATAGAGTCAGACTCTGGAAGAAAATGAAGAAATGCTTGAGGATGAATCTGTTTTGCTCATAGGTTAACTGAATATGATAACTGAAGCCCCTAAAACAGTTAACAGTAGCAACGTCTGCTTGCTCTATCAGAGATGGCGATGCCCTCTAGTCTCTAGTCAGTTATTGTGAATGCTTGTTTTTACAAAGCAGTCCATAAACAACAGACTACAGATGTCTACTTGATAGTAGTCCTAATGCATTATAGTGTAGTTAAAGCTTGAATCTTCTCCATCGCAGTGGCTGGACTTTTTTAGTGGCTTATTCAAATATTCATCGTTTTCTGTTGTGGCTGCAACAAATGGGCTGTAAAGGAGTTTATTGAGTTGGGTATGATGCTCGATAGATGTGTGTAGCCCTGGAAGACTATGATGACTTTTAGTTGGCTCTGGATAACTCTGCTGTTCCTCCTTACCTTTCACTTGAAGAAGTCATCAGAACCAAGTTGGGAGCTGTTTCGTTGTTCCATAACAACTAAAGTTAATGTTCCTTATCAAAAAAGAAAAGGAACTAAAGTCAATATAATTTAAATGGGTAGTATCTGTATTGCATCTTTGAGATTTCTTGAACAATTCTATCTTGATTTTAGAACTCAGAGTGTTGTATGACTAAAGTTTTTCCATTGATAGCTCTAAGATTTAATTTCCTAGGGGAAATTTTCTATGACTTCTTTTCCCTCAAGTTTAGTTCGAATCAGGCATAGAGCCTTCTTTTCTTTCCTTATGTACCAGACAAAAGATATGCTTGGTTCATGTGGTCCAAAGTGACAACATTTAACATGATTTGATGCGCTGTTAGACAACTATTTCTTCTATTCGAGACATAGAAGCAGCGACTAAGTCATGTTCTGAAAATGAATGTTTCAGGATAATTGACATAGCATCCTACAATTACTCTTGCCTTTCTTCATTTCTCATAAATTTACTTTGGGAGCTTGGTACTTTGGAAAATACTAATTTCCGAGGGCAGTGAAGGTGCTAGGTGAATCATATGCTTACATCTGGGACTTAATGGTACATTAGTCTGGTTGCACTTCCAGTATAGATTTTACTTTCCGTAAATTCTTCTCTTTTCATGTATATTCCTGTATTTTTACCATGAGACGCGTGTTCTCTTGATTTTCTAGGAGATGATTAAGTTATACTTTATTTGAAAAGATATAAATGAGCTATAGCCTGTGTATATCTTATTTTGGACTCGTAATGGGCCTAATGCTAAGGAAATTAGTCAGTGACCTTTAACATACCTCATAAACGATCAGAACATTTTTAAAAGTTCTCTCATCTTGATTTTACAATATGAGTTTAATTCTTGCCTCATTCCTGTGAGATTTTAAAACATAATTATTCAAAATTAATTATGTTTAAAATTGTGTTTCAGTTATTTGGCACGTACTTATCTTTCCTGCATCAAACATAGATATAAATTTAGTCCATTTACACAATTTTCCTGTTTTCCTTTTCTACTACCCATCTTTTATGGATTATGCTTTCTTTCTTAATGCTAACACTTTGTAAGGTTTTGGGTGTTTTTTTTCTTGATACATGTTTGTTTAGGATGTTCGTGAATTTCAATTGTCAGCAACTGATTAAACTATCTTGTAGGTATACCATGGTCCCAGCTTCTTTATACCTTGGTTTTGCTGCCTCCATAATATGGGTTGGGCAGGTATGACTTTCTTTTAGGAGTTGAACTTTGTTTTTGGCTTCAGCAATAACCTTAATCTTGTCATTTGTGGTTAGGGAACATATCTTACTTCCGCAGCACGCAGTCATGCAAATGATCATATCTTAAATGAAGCAGTTATAATTGGTAAATTCAATGGTGTATTCTGGGGAATGTTTGCAAGTCATCAGGTACCTTTTATGAACTTTGCAAGTAAAGCTTCTTAATATATATTTCTACTCACATGATATTTCCATGCACATAACTTTCATCATCCTGCAGTTTGTCGGAAATCTTATCACTCTTGCTTTGATGAGAGACGTAGAGGTAAGCATCTACTGAGATTAAATGCTCAACTGTTCAAGATCTTTTTTGTCTTTCACTAAGATTTGCTAGTTTTCTGATGCTACAGGGAGGAAGCACAAGTGGAACAACTGTACTTTTCTTGGTTTTTGTTTGTACTGTAACCCTTGGTGCCGTTTTGATGTGCTTCTTAAGTAAGAGAGCTGGTAAAGAGGAGGCAAGACAGCAAGACTCCTCCGCTAGTTCCGTTTCTTCTGTGGCAACTTTGCTCAAATCTATCATTACCCTTTTACAAGACATAAGAATGCTTTTGATCATCCCTCTTATTGCATATTCAGGTTTACAACAAGCATTTGTATGGTAAATGATGCTTCTAATAGTTCATTATAGTAGAGTTTGGAGCTTCTTGTGCTGTATTTTGATTTACAATGTGTTTCAGGGCTGAATTCACAAAGTATATCGTTCAGCCTACGATGGGAGAGAGTGGTGTTGGTGGTGCAATGGCCGTATATGGGGTTTTTGATGCAATTGTAAGTATGCAAAATCAGTAATAGACTAATCCAATTGCTTCATTTTTTTGTTAAGTAAGGATTTATTTAAAGAGTACCAACAAGCTACTAATTTTCTCTGGTAACACCAAAGATATGCCCATTATGCTAAAGAAAATTTCCCTGCATTGTCTTGAAAATCTGCAATGCAAGAAAAGATGTTCAATGGTTTCCTCCTATGAATTGCAGAAATAGCATTTGCTGCACAAGGAAAAATCTCTCCTTAATTTGTTCTGTGTTTGACAAGCATCCCTAGTTGCTAGCCAACCAAAAGAAGCTGCTTTCACAGGTGATTTGGTTTTCCAAATCATCTTCCAGGCCAGTGAGGGACTAAACTGTTGCAACAACATTTTGTAGCAGTTATTGACCGAGAATACCTTATCCTTACTGTTAAATCAAACTAACCTGTCGGCTCTGTCTTGTTCTATTGAACATGAATTCAATTGTTGTAGTAGCTGGCCTATTTCCCAATCATTTAGATTTCTTCTAAAAGTAACACTCCATCCAGTTGCTGAATTAAATTCTACAAGATAACCCTCTTTATTCAAAGCACAGTTGAACAAGACCGGAAACCTGCTTTTGAAGCTCTCATTTCCACACCAAGTGTACATCCAAAATCTAATCCTCCTACCATTTCCCACCTCTAATCTAGTGACCGGTAGAAATTCATCCCATCAATCACTAATCATCTTCCAGATTTCCCCACAGCTTTTCAATTGTGAAGGATTTTGTTTCCACCCTAACTTTGCACCATATATAGCATCCAAAACTTGCTGCCAAATCTCATCACTTTCCTTACTATATCTCTAGAGCCATTAAAAAAGTATTTTATTATGCATTTTCAGATTCCTTACCCGCAGTCCACCATCCTTTTTTTCTTTAATAACCGTTTGCCTCTTGATCAGATGAGTCTTTTTTCAGTTTGAGTTCCCAGCCCATTGGAAGTTTCTCCTTATAGAGTCTAATTTCCTTTCAACTGTTGTAGTCATACTGAATTAAGAGATAGTGTATGTAGGAATCCCATCCAAGGTACTGTTAGTAAGAATCGGCCAGCTCCCAAAAGATAGGTATTGCTTTTTCCATGGAGTGAACTTATTCTTTCACCTATCAACAACCCCCTGCCAAATGCTGCATCCCCATAACGAGTCATAGGTTGACTCGTTTTGTAGTTTGACTGTGTTTCTTTGAGCAAACTGCTTTTACTCTTTATGGTACTGGATGTCATGCTATTGACATGTTTGCCACCGTTGTGGTATGTTCTTCAGTCTTCTACGAGGAGACTAGAGCAGTAAATTTGTCCTTTTCACATTCTCTTTTGTTGTGTTTCTAGTCTATTGTACGCCTTTAATTATAATTTTTTTGTTGCATTTTTATTTATACTAAGGTAGTCGTAGTAATGAATGTACTATGGTCTGAGAGAGTAATTGATAATCTTGAGGGATAGAAGCGTAGTGGCATTGGATTGAGAACTAACCCAAGTAACAGATCATCCATAAAATAGTCATTGCAAACAATCTACTCTAGCTGTATTTTAGGTGCATTTAAGTCATTAAGATACAAAGATCTTGTGTCTGGGAAATATAACTACTGTATAGTGCTAATTGGTGGCAAATTATGTTGTAATCAAAGTGCAATTTATCATCTATTATGTTTGATAGAATTTTAACTAGAATACTGTTCTTGAGTTACTTTGTATTGAGAGTAAAAATTGATGTGAATGACATAGAGCTTTTACTTAAGTGCAACTAATATCTTGTTCAATTATTCCCTATATAGTATTAGTTTTCTCAGCGTGACTGAAGGAACTGTGTAAATCAATTATTCACGTGAGCCCAGTGAATATAAAAAGAAGACTCAAAGAGCGTTTGCTCATGTTCGTAAACATTGAAAAATCTTCAAATATTATTATAACAGTTCAATGACAACTTATTTGGAGGATTAGTAAGTAACTTTAATATGACTATGATCAAACAACATATCCATTTCTGTTCCTTTCCTTGTGAAAACATCCTACATAACTATAAACATGTTCTCTCATAAACTTATGAAGAAATCACATTAGTTTAAACTGTATATTCAGAAAATAATAACAAGACTAATATAAAGGCACAATACATGTTTTCTATAAAATCAACCTTTGCTAATCGAGAGAAAAGTGTCGATACTCTAGATTGTGGCAGCTCCAGATATTTTCTTTTCCATTAACACAATTACAGGAAGTTCTGAACTCATACATAATCTTGATGCCTGCTTGAATTTTGCTGTGTCTGGAATTCAAAATATTCATGTTTAGGTATACTGCCCGAGTATGGGAGATTTTCCCATGACTGATAAAATTATTTACCTATCTAAAAAAAAAGAAATTTAAAACTTTAGACCAAAAATGATCCTGATCCAATGGATTGACATACTACCTCTGCAATGTTTGTTGCGTTGGTTTTGGTTGCTCACTAATTTTATCTGGCTTGTCACAAAACTATACAGTGTTTAGATATTCTATCATATCTATATTGTGTAATGCTTTCAAATAGGTTTATGCAAATCTTAGACATTCATTATTACAGTAAGCTTTTTTCAAATTTACTTCAAAATTTGTAACTCTGCGTGCACATTCTCTATAGAACTGTAGGTATGTTGGATTTGATAGTAGTATCCAGGCAGAACTTGAACTTATCTGATATAATGCTGTGATAATTATACTATTGTATCATTGGGTGGTCATTGTCTCAGTGTTCTCTAGTGGCTGGGCATTTTACCTTTGGTCTTTCATCTATCTCGATAATTGTCTCGGGTGGAGCTTTAGTTCAGGGTGCTGTATTGGTATGGATTCTACTGGCTCACAGGTTTGCTTCGTGTAATGTTCCCTTGTTACTTTTTGGAACTTGACAATAGTACTTGAAATCTTATCATTTTTCCTCTATTGTAGTGCGACTGCTGGAGTTCTCGGCATACTATATCCACTTCTTGTTGCAGCCTTGTGGGGCATAGGTGATGGAGTCTTGAACACCCAGCTAAGTGCATTGCTCGGGATACTCTTCAAGGATGATCTGGTACTAATTTGCCAACTTTTCCTAACATTTCTGTCATCTCTGGGAATAGTTCCTGAGTATGATACTTTGGGTGGTTGATATAAGTTGAAAAGCCTTTGCCGTTATATTACAAAATTGTATGATTGCCTCTAACCGTGTGTTCTAAGTTTTCCCACTGATATAAAGCTATAAACTTCCATATAAAATTAGACGTGTTCATAAGATTAATGCGGATGACAAATAAAGATAGCTGTAATAAGTTGCTGTGCTAAGTTACATAGACTAGACTGCCCATGGGCCAGGGTGAGTTCTCTCATCAAAGAAATTCAAATCTCATAGTCATCACCGAAGAATTCATGCATAACATTGAATGACAAAAGGTTTCCAGTGGTGTTTAAGCTTCAACCACCTGAAACGCTACTCGACATAAAACTATAGGGAAGGAAGGAGGCCTGGACATTGTCCTTATGGGGATTCAAAATCTAGTTCACTGATACAGGTCTTGATTTTGGCAGACCAGGAGAAGACATGATGAGTCCTTCTATTTTTCTTTCATTTACTTAGGTAGAAACTAGTACAAAGAATTGGCTTAGACAGTGTGGCAAGGCATGTTCTGACTAGGTCAAGTGAAGTAGGTTAGAAAGAACGCAGCCCCGACCCCTTGTTAAATGATCACGTGTCTGGAGTCTCTACTGCTGAAGCATATTGTACTTTATTGTAGATATGATGAAGTACTGGTAAAGTTGCTTCCATGTGACCAGGAGGTCGCAGGTTCAACCCGTGGAAACAGCCTCTTGTAGAAATGTAGGGTAAAGCTGCATATAATATACCTTGTGGTTCGGCCCTTCCCTGGACCCCACACATAGGGGGAGCTTTAGTGCACTGGGCTGCCTTTAAAAAAATATATACTATATAATTAAGTAAATAATAATGTGCTCTCACTACTAGCTTAAGCTCTTACATGACATAGTCATACATTTCAACATGATATCAAAGTAGAGGGAGTTATTGGGTTCGAGTCTCACTGCCACTAGTTATAAAAGGAATTTCCATGTACTTGGCCACGAAAAAAGAATCAGGTCGCATCTGAGGGCGTGTTGAAAACATAATTAAGTAAATACACTTTTAGAGAGAGCACACTATGAGTTGAATACATAATTAAGTAAATCTAAGTGTGCTCTCTCTAAAAATTTAAGTTTTTAAATGAGATGATCATACGCTTCAATATGTTCAATAGAGTTAAAAAAACACGATCTTACATTTTGGCGCTTAGCAATGATATATGCTTGAATGTAGTTTAATGTAAATCTCCTCAAATAGAGAAACATACGCGTTGATAACGTGTTCACCATAAATTCTCATTTAAGGTTTACCCAAACCAAGTGGTGTAAGCATCACTGTTGTTCAAGATTCATGTTAATGATGTGCTGAATTCTATTTAGAGGCGTCTTAGTCCTTTCTGTTACTTAATATTATGCCAGTCTTTCGTTGGATGATCGTTTTTTTTACACTAAACATCTAATCATTTGGTGCTTAACAGGAAGGAGCATTTGCCCAACTTAAGCTTTGGCAGAGCTTTGCAATTGCCATAGTCTTTTTCCTCGCCCCCTACATTTCGTTGCAGACAATGCTAGTGATTATGTTCGTTACCCTTTGCTTCTCCGCTCTTGGTTTTCTTTTCTTAACTCTTAAAGTAGAAAGAGCATTCTCGTATCGAGCTGCCTAAGGCGATGCCAACAGTATATTTAGTGTTGTATCGGCTCTGCTATCGTCTAGTTCTGCTGTGTTTATAATACATCTTTTATTTAGATTTGAACCTGCCCTCTGCAGTGTTTTCTGTTCATTGAGTTCTTAAGAAATCCATTACACACTATCTTGGCTCTGCTTTGTTCTTTCATTGTTTCAGTTGAATTATACTCCCTCTGTTGTAATTTGTTTATCTGAGTTTTGACTCGGCACAAAGTTTGGATAAAAACTTAGAATATCTGAATGAAGAAATATACAGGAGTGGTATCCATAATCTATCGAGTTTTGAATTATGTGTTGCAACTTTCTTGATTATAAAAGGAAAAAAAAAAGTGGGCATAATACATAAACGTATTTTTTTAACTTAGCCTTTTTTGATATTTATGGTCTCCAACTTTGAGTGTGCACAAATAGACACTTAAACTTGTATAGAGTTGATCAAGTAGGCACACACATCCTACGTGACAATTTACATCTTACATATATTATGTCATATATGATATGTTACTTGTTCAATTTTATATAAATTTAACCATCAATTTCCATCTAAATCACGTTGAGTTAATGGTAGTGCCATTGTTATCATAGTCATTATGATTATGATTATCATCATTATTATTGTCACTGTCATTACATATATCATTATCATTATTTTCTTTTATCTTTAATTTCATTATATTCTCATTGTTTCTAGGGAAAAAAAAACACCTAAATTTATGGTCAAAGTGCAATATATAAGTGTCATGTTGAGCACTTAATTTTTTAAAATCATATTTATATTAAAATTATGAAATAACTATCATATTTTTCTCACCAAACCCATACCAAATAAATTAAAATAATATAATGCCATGTCCACGTTGTCCACCAAAAATAGCAGTTCTTTATAGTTGCAACCCTCTCCATTTTTATCTCACCAAACTATCAAAAAAATTAACTTCATCTTGTTATATATATGGAGGAGTTAGTCAAACAATAATCCATCCATTATTACTACAAAAAATTAAATAGTAAAAAAGTAACCCTTATATCAGCTTGCACATAGATATCAGATAACTTTATTTACAAAGACTTGAAACAAACTGAAAAAAATCAAAAAAATCTAGTGTTTTTATCTCCATTTGAATTTGAACCTAATACCTCATATCTCTCAATCCAACGACTTTTGGTATTGAATCTTCCAAATCATTACCCCTTATCGCGAAATATCGAATCTCATCCCCCTCTCTCCCTCCCCCCCCACCCACCCACCCCCACCCAACACACACACAAAAAAAAAGTTAAAACTCTAACAACAACTAAACTACTTGAAAGTTGAAACCATGTTGTGCATTATAACATTTCCAAAGTAGTTAAGGGTTAGGTCCATCTTTCCCATAACACTACCAACCAACAAAATATCCTTATTATTATTATACCAATATTTGATTTGACCAATTAATAAACATGTAATTAAAAACCCCATTATATTCATTCTTTCTTCTCTTACAAAAAAAAAAAAACAACAACAACATGAACTTCACTTTCTTGAACTCAATTCTTGAAAGAGTCACATTAAGGCTACCATTACTATTCTATGCAGCAACATGGACAACTATTTTGACGATAATCGTAGCTGTGGCATCATTTTCTCCAGAATTTGCCTTTGTTTCCGCGATAACACCTTCTTCTTCATTCTCTCAAGCTTGTCATCATAATCGTAACGAAAATGGATATGTAAGAATACCATTGGATCTTCCATTAGAGGTTTTTTGTTTCCCTTCTCAAGTGTTTAAAAGATCTCAAATGGATTTAATTGTTCCTCCTATTTTTGCTGCTACTATTGTGGCTGTATCTGCTTATGTTGTTAAAGCTTTAGCTTTATGGGAAGTTGATGATCAACATAATCAATTTTGACTTTTAGTTTTTGTGTGGGATTTAATTTTGTTACATTTTATTATAATGCATGGATCAGTTATTATCTCAGAAAGTTATCTTTCTTTTTTATTTCAATTTTTTTATTAAAGAAAGTGGACGTTCTGAGATAATAAGTATTAGTTTAGTGAATATATGAGAATTAACTTTATTATGTAGTCGATCTCTAGTTTTTAATTTCTTGTTTTCTTTGGATGACGATGTTTGTTCATCGGAATTTTCGATGGAAGTTGGGTATTATAGGTTCCATATCGATGAGTCAAATTCTGATGAAGGTCTTGTGGAAAATTAGCAATTTTTTTTATATCAGGTGTAACGAACGATTTATGTTTTGAAATGGAATTCAAAAAACACTATGTTAAAAGATATATTTCTTCATTTATATATAGAAAATTTGATAAATTATTATAAATATACAAAAAATAAAATTAAAATTAACCTAGGTAGTACAATTTTATTCAATTGAACTCTCTTCTTAAATTTGAAATAGTGTAATTTATCTTGAATTCAAATAATGCAATTTATCTTGAAATTAAATATTGTAGCTTATTGTAAATAAAATAAAAACAAACAGATTTGTTCTTCCTTTAGAATAGGTCCGATCCATTCATTTTTTTACGCACAAATTTTTTCGACCCTTTTTTCTATGATGAGACATTCAATATGATATTTAACCTTCACGCACAAAGTAGAATATATGTAATCTTAGGACTCGTCTACGTGGCACCCTTAAATTTCAGAAATTTACTTTTATATTTTTCTTCGTATTTTTAGGTTCTTTATCCTTATTTTATTTTCATCTTTAAATTCGTTTCTTCAACTCGCGTGTCCCTTCTAACTGTTGTATCACTTCGGTTGCATCTCTTTAGGAGCTACCTATAAAAACTAGGCAAATCATACCTGTTATTGTATTTTCTTCTTTGTTACAAGTTTCATCCCTAATTTCTGTGGAACTTCGTCAGTTCCTTGGAAGTCTACTTTGGATCTTCATTAAAAAAAAAAATGAAACAAAACTATTATTTCCTTATAGTTTTTTCCTCCATTCAACATGTCAAAAGAAAAATTATTTCAATTGCTCAATTCTTAAACAACTGATTACAACCATGACGATATTTTGGTTCGTACCTACTTCTTTTTGTGGGCTTTTTCCTTATGTCATCACTTTGTCTGCAACTTACGTTAGTATTTTATTCAATGATCTATAAATTTTTATCTTTTATGAATTTTTATTGAATTAATTTTGTGGTTTTGGTTATGAAAACTTTTTAAGCATTCTTGACGGAATCAGAATTAAGGAAGAGACATCAACGAGAGAATAAATTTCACCGCAGTTTGATAAGGTACTTGTACCCATCTCAAAAATGTTGTAAAGTTTGGCCGATATGGAAAACTGCAATCCTTCGAAAAAATAACAATTTTTTGAAAAGTCACAACCCATCGAAAAAGTCACAATCCTTCAATTTGAAAAGGTGTTTGCTTTTAATATATTTTATAATATAAATAAATATAAAATGAAATATTTTGTAGGATTTGGTCTAAGCCTTTTGGTATTAGTAGTACTTATCTATAGTATGAAATATAGAATATGTGCTAAATTGGGTGTTAAGAAGAAGAAGAATAGAAACCTTTGAAAATTTGTGGTTTAAAAATGTGAGAAAACACCTCTATTTATAGCCAACAAAGGGTAGTATGAACAAATTCTTATTGTGCCTTATCAGAAAAGTCACAAGCCTTCAAAAAAGTCAAAACTCTTTGGTAAAGTCTTTTTTTTTTTCAAAACATGTCTTGCTTATTAATAATATAATAATTACTAGAGAGGGGGACATAAGGCCTAACACCTCTTCACACGAAGGAAAAATCACAATCCTTCGAAAAAGTCACAACTCTTGGAAAAAGTAAAAATCCTTCGGAAAAGTCATAACCCTTTGGAAAAGTCACAATCCTTCAGTGTGAAAAGTCACAATCCTTCAATGTGAATCTTATAATATATTTTATATTATAATATAAATAAATATAATATATACTAAATTGGGTGTTTTAAGAAGAAGAAAAGATTAGAAAACTTAGAAATTCGTAGTTTAAAAATGTGAGGAAACTCCTCTATTTATAGTCAAGAAAGGTAGTACGGGCATGTGCTTATTAGAAAAGACACAACTCTTCAGAAAAGTCGCAACCCTTTAGAAAGTCATAACTCTTTTGAAAAGTCATAAATCTTAAGAAAAGTCACAACCTTTTATAATAGTCGCAACCCTTCTGAAAAGTCACAAATCTTTGAAACTTTACAACTCATCGGAGAAGTCACAACTTTTTGAAAAGTCACAACTTTTTGAAAAAGTCTCAATCCTTTAATGTGAAAAGGTGTATACTTTTAATATATTTTATGATATAAATATTTAAATAAATATAATATAATATAAAAGATATACTAAATTTGTTGTTATTAAGTTGGGGGTATTATAATAATTTAATATTCAAGTTAGGGAGTTCATGCTTTTAAGCTAGTATAGATAGATAGATAGATAGATAGATAGATACAGTAAAATCTCACTAAATTAACACTTGATAAATTAATAATATCTCTAAGATAATATTTTCCTCCGGTCCCGACTTGGGCCAATGGAAACAATTACTTAGTTTTAGTTTGATAAGATAATATATTTTCAGAAGACCCTTATATAAATATATGGTCCCATTAATATTATATATTAATAATTCCTTAAAAGTACAAATATCTAAGACAATTTAGTGAAATGTGATTCTTTTGTGTTTTATTGTTTTGTGAAATTTTAAATCTAGTTGAAATTCATCTCTAACTTTTCTTATAACATCCAAAATTTCCGATGTTATCGTTTTGAATTGCACTACAAATTTGTGAAAAGTTCTAGATATAATAAGTGTTTTCTTATGCATAGTTGGTTCCAAAGGTATTCTATCATCCACAATTTCATAATCAATATTGTTTTTTTTATGGTATTCATAATTTCTTCTAAGCTCTAGACCTCTGAATATATGTATCATTTTCACTTGGAAAATCCAATAGTTTATTGACATCAATTTTATTGCAGTAACCGAAATCCTTAATCATGACCTTAAGTTCATGAATAACATGTTCACAAGTAGGGGCTAACAGGCAAGTCCACGAACCCAAAATGAACCATTGACCCTTCACGACTACCTATAAGAACCTTTTAGGGTTCCACGACCCTTTTAGGGAGGGTGGCCAACCGTCCAGGGCTGCCAGGGTGGGGTCACTTGGACGGGACCCTAGACTGCCCGTGGTGGCTTGCACGGTCCGTTTAGGGTCCGTACAAGTCACCAATCAATTTTTAAGTTTTGGGTCAATTTTAAACAATCATATCTCTCAGAAAATAATGAATCGGGTGGCCCATGACCTATCAAATTAAAGTTCTTTGAGTCTTCTTTTCAACGCCACCAAGTTTGCCTCATTTCAAGTTCGGAGTAAAAGTTATGCTCGTTTTAGTGAAGCCCTATTAGGCAGGTGTAGCTTCACGACCATCTATACGGCCCTTGAAGTGTTTCACAGATCGTGAAGCCATCACCGGTCCGTGAAACCTCCCTTTTAAGGCACCTTGACAGTTTTAAAAGCTGGGATCATTTTTGTCTTTCCCCTATACGTTTGGTACTTAAACTACATCGTTTAACCCCTATTCTAAGCCTAAACCACGATGTTTTACACCTAATTAAGGGCTTAGAAAGTATTAATCAATTCTTTACGTTCATTAGCACTTCAAGACATTAGAGCAAGGTTCCATGAGCAAAAAATCTAGGTTTCAAGCATTCGTCAAATTTTATCGATTTCACCAAAGAACTTTGCTCTTCCAGGTATGTAAGGATATCATAGTATTGTACTAGTTCGTCTTCATGCCCTACATCTACTTTCAAATCTGTAAAAGAGTAATCTAGGGTTTTATCCTTAGATTTGAGTATTCTTGAGATGAGTTGATTTGAGTTCTTAGTTGTTTTTGAAATTTTATTCCTAATTATTAAATTGCCATATTGTTATTGAGATCCTTGAGTTGATTCATTCATGTCTATATTTCAGCATGAACCCTATTTTGAGTTATAAATCTTGAAAATCTTTTAAAGCCAACATTTTATTTTAAACGGAGTTTTTGAGGAAGAAAAAAAGAGTTTGAGAAAGAGTATAAGGGAACTAAGTATTTCCCAAATGTTTCATTTTTACATGAAGAAAGAGAATACTCTTTTGAAAAGTTAAAAGAGTTTTCAGAAAGATTGAGTACAGAGCAGTTACTTCTTAAAGAGGCCCCTTTTGAGTAATTATTCCAATCCAAAATGTAGTTTTACATTGAACAAAGAGAAACCTTATTTTCTAAATGAGCAATGATTTTAAGAGATATTTCAGAGTAGTTACCTATTTTAAGAGGATAGTTTGAGCAATTATCTCTAACCAGAGAAAGAATATGTTTTTATACATTTGAGCAAGAGTATATATTATTGGAAGTAGTATTGAGCACCGATATAGGAAAGAGTTCTGAAAACTTATAGCCTCCATAAACCATGTCTTGCCAACATGGGTACATGATCATACTTTTTAGATGAATCCTTAGTGCCTTCGGGTAGAGCTTAGTGGATCAACTTAGTTGAGAGGTTCTATATCCCGACATAATGTAGAGTTCTAGCAATGTGGACAACACATTGTATCATCACGTAGCTCATAGTGATGATTGTCAGTTAGAGAATCTTTCAATAGAGTTAATGTGTATTTTTATATATCACTTATTATGTTGAGTTCAGAAATTAGTAAGTCTTTTGTAAAGCTTTAAATGATTTAACTCCTTTATTTCTTTACATTCAATTTGAGTATAATTTTATCTGTTGCAGCCCTTTCATTCGGTTATTTCACTTCGGCTATATTACATACTCGTACATTCAAATGTACTGATGTCATTCGACCTGCATCTTTTTATGATGCAGAAACACGTGTTCATAATTATCAACATGCGCTTTGTTGAGATCACTCTATACTCCAGCTAGCTTTTGGTGAGCCTTCTTATATTCTAGAGGACTTCACATTACTTTCAGTTTAGTTGTTTTGAGGCGTCATGGGTCTAATTCTGACACCTATCTTAAACATTAGAGGCTTCATAGATAGATCGAATTGAGGAGTCTTTCATAATTTACTTTTCCTTGAGATGTTTTTGCAAACGATTATTCTTATGTTATTGAGTATTTTACAAACAGTTTGAGTTGAGTATTTACTTTGAGTTTAAATGTTAAAAATTCTATTTTAAGCCCATTACCACGTGAATGAGTATTCCACTGAGTAGTCAGTCAGACCAAGGATTCGCTTGAGGATCAGAAACGTTTCTCGAGTGCCAGCCACGTTCAGGGTGTAGGCTCGAGGCGTGATATCTAGTCAACCAAATGTGAATATATTTACTAGCATGAAGGATTTCTTTCCAGAAAACTAAAACATATCACTTACTTTTAAAGAAAAACAGTCAAGTCTATTAAATATGTTATTAAATGTCAAATCAGATTATTTCTTATACAATCTGATTAGTCAACTCAATCTTCTTCAATTTCATGTTAAGAGAGACAATTATAAGGAAAAACTTCTCTCTGTTAAGTAATTATTTAGGAGTTCTTAATTTTTGTGACGAAGATGAATGATGCAGATGTGAGGGGTAAATGTGCAGCATGTAAGTATCAAAATACAAGATGTGATAAGAATTGTCCATTAGCTCCATTTTTTCCTTCCAACAAAGTTGATGAATTTGATAAAGTTATTCGACTTTTCAGCGTAGACACTCTCATAAATATGTTTAATTCTGTTACTGCTAATGAGAAAAAGGCAAAAATGGCTGAAACCCTAATTTTAGAGGCTAAGATTAGGTATGAAAATCCTGTGTACGGGAGCATTGCCGTTACAAAAAAATTGAGTTTAGAAATTGAAGAAACTCAGAAGGAGCTTGACTTAGTCCAAAAAATAAATGCTTTTTACAAAGAATTGGGTGAAAGATCATCCTTGAACAAGGTATGTTTTTTCTTTAATTTTAATTTGGTTTTCTTTATATTTATTATTTTTTGTCTATTGTTTCGTCCTATTGTATTCGAAGTTTATTTTCAAAATTATCAATTAAAGTATATTATACATCACTTGCTCTTTGACTTACCAATTGAGATCTTTTGTCTTTAGATTTATCAATTAGTTGTCTAATCATGATTGAATGATATGTGTTCTCACTTTAAGTTGTTATGATTAAATTATTTGATTTAATATCAATATCTCTTTCAGGTAAGTATTTTTTTTAAAATAATTAATCAAAGAGCTTTACAAACAAAAAGCTAACAGTTTTGGACAGTCCGCCCCAAGCCTTGCTCAAGAACCTTAGCCATAAATAGGCATTGGTACCTTATATAAGTTTAATCTATCATATTTAGGGATATACATTAAGATCATGTACTCTTCTTGCTAGTGTTTATAAGTTTAATCTATCCTATCATTCAAGATGTGAAAAGGCCAGGTCATGTCGTATTATAATTGTTTCAATTTTTAATTAAAGTACTTTTAAGACAATTTTGGAAAATTTTCTTGAAGGAAACTCAATATCCATTCTTATGAACTTTTTTATATATTTTAAATTCACCTTTTAAGTAAGAAAAGCCGGTAAGAAATTTATATTATCAGTTTGCCTATAAAGGTTGTGTGCAACGACTAACATTTGTATTTATTTTTTTATATTGTAGGGTTGATTTCAGTGACAATGATGAGACCTAGGAAGCACATGAATTTGCAATGAAGATGAGATGAGGATCATAATTTCTGAAGATTATGATTTTTAAAATGTTAGTTCTGGTGACGTAAAACGATATCTTATAAATTTTATTGACGCCCATGTCCTAGTATTGAACATTACAATATCGTTGTGTTTTTATTTAATTAGTTTTTCCTCACGTGCATTGCACGTATATTTTAAACTATTGGTACACTATTTAAAAAAAATATTATCAATATTATTAAATCAAGTCTTTGAGTTTATAATGTTTATATATGAAAAACATAAGAATAACATACATGTTCTTGCGACTATTATCAATATGGATCATCATATAATGACTTCTTTGATGATGATTGTACATATATTATGCATCAATCCTAGCAAGGGAGATATCTAGGTCACTAGCAATATCTTGTCAGGTTCCACCAAAAGTACTATTACTACTTGAATCACATAATGACTTTTTTAAGCTTAACAAAAAGCTAGTGTTTGGCCATAGAATTGTAAATATTTGTAAAAGGCATAAATCATAATATATGACCATTAACTTGATTTCAACTGTCAACTATTATCTTTAACATTATCAATGCATAAGTAGGCTCGTTAACTATTCAACACTTGAATAAACAAAAACTGAAATATTGCAGGTCACATAAGAACTTTATCAAAATTGCAATTCAAATGTTGCATTTTTTTCTTAGTGTGCAAATTAATTACAATGAAAATTTATATATATACAAAAATTTACGAGAGATAAGAAAGGCATCAAAAGATTAATTAACATCCTGCTAATTTGGTTCTAACTGTCAGGAGAGATTGATGAACTATTATGAAATGAATCTTGATTGAGGAAATTCATGTGATATGGAAGCACATTAAATGAGATTGGATATTAACTGATTAGCTCTTTCCTTGTGTATGTCATGAACCATAGTTGTAGTTGTTTCCTTAGTTGTAGGTCGAATATCATTCTTTTCACCCTTTTTCAAGTTGGCGGAAATGATTGAATGTAATCCTAGATTGTTCCTAAAATATCGAAATGAGAGTTTTGACAAAGGTTTGATGAAGATGTCTATAATTTTATAAGATGGAGGAATATATAGAGTTGTCAATGCTCTAATTTCAACCTGCCCACGAACAAAGTGGTAGTCGATCTCTATATGCTTTGTGCGGGGAATGAAATACTAGATTTATGATTATGTAAAGTGCATTTTTATTGTCACAAAAGAGTTGTGGTGGTTCATGTAATTCAATTCCAACATCTCGTATAAGAAGGTAATCCATATTAGTCTTGTCAATGTACTTGCCATTGACCTATATTCTGCTTCAGCCTTATCTTGAAACTGTTGGTTGCTTTTTTGATGATCAAGAAATGCAATTAGCTCCTAGATATATACAATAACCAGTAGTTATTCTAGTGTCCAGACAACATGCCCAATTGGCTTCACAAAATTCATATAGCTTTAGAAGACTTTGGGCAAGAAATTTGATTTCATAGTGCATTTTTCCTTTGAGTTTCGAAATATTCTCTTTATTGCTTTCATGTCTCCTTCTGTTGGCTCATTCAGTTTTTGACATACTTTATTAACTGCATGGACAATGTCATGACGTGTATATGTTAGATATTGAAGTGTACCCACTAGACTTCGATATTCCTTTGCATCAACTAACTTTGAGTCTTTTGGTATTATTTATGATTTCTATAAGGTTAGCTAGGTTGAGAAGATATTTCATGTATTTGCCTTGGGATATATAGAGTAATGCCTCCTGGAAATATTTTACTTCGAGCCCAAGAAAGTAATGAAATTTTTTCATGTCCTTCAATGTAAATTTCGAGCTGAGTTGAATTATTAATGTCTGTATAAACTCTTCATTGTTTCTGTAAGCACAATATTATAGGCATAAATTAGTATGAGCACAATGAGACTTTTTTATAAAAATAAATAAAGAAGAGTCAGCCTACAACAAAGAAAATCAATGTGATTTAAAAATTCAGACAATCTATTTAACCAAGCACGAGGTGCTTGTTTGAGTCTATAGAGTCAATTATTTAGTTTGCAAACATAATCAGGGAGGTTTGGATCATTAAATTCCCGCAGTTGTTTCATGTGCACAATTTATTTTAAAATACCATGGAGGAAGACATATTTTACATCCAATTGCCTTAATTTCTAATTTGACAAGAGTGCAATAGTTAGGACAAATTTTATGGTAGTACCTCGTACAACTAGACTCTTCATATTCTATGCCTTCCACTTGTGTGTACCATTGCGAAACCAAACGGGCTTTATATCATTTTATAGATCCATCTTCCTTGAATTTTGTTACGATCCGAGTGTACATCCTGAATGTGGCTGACACTCGAGAATCATTGTTGGTCTCGAAACGAATCTTCATTTTGGCTAACTACAAACGGAAAACTAACTCAAGCATACACAAGCATCAAATTAAAAGAAATGCTAAATCACATTGTATTAAATTTCAAAACTCTCTGAATATACTAAGTATTAAACATAAGTTTTAAGGATAACCTCTGAAACTGAAAGACTCTCCAAAACTGTCTATCTATGAAGCCTTTACTGTATAAAGATGAGTATCGGGACAAGACCCATGACTTCTCAAAAACTAATACTAATAACTTACAAAATTGGAGTCCTCTGGAAGCACGAAGGCCTCACTCAAAAGCTGACGAGCGGATGAAGTGATCTAAACGAAATTTTGTTGAAGATTTTAAGTGCATGTATCTGCATCATTAAAAGATGCTGGTCGAATGACATTAGTACATTAAATTTACGAGTATGTAATATAGCCAAAGCAAAAATACTTACTCATCTCTGAACTCAACTTATTAAGTGATATGATAAAAATACACTTTTAACTCTATTTGAGAGATTCTCTAATGGACAACCATCACTGTGAGCTACGTGATGATACAACATCTCACCCACTCTGCCAGAACTGTCATATACCTTGTCGGAGTATAGAACCTCTCAACTAAGTGGATCCACTAAGCAATAATGATTCATCTAAAAAGTATAATCCTTTTTACACATGTTGGCGTCATGGTTTATGAGAATGTTGAGTTGTTTGAACTCGTCCTCATATCAGTGCTCAATACTACTCCCAATAATATATACTTATGCTCAAATCTATAAAACGTACTATTTCTCTATTTTTGAGGTAATTGCTCAAATATCCTCTTAAAAGAGGTAAAGCTCTGAAGTATCTCTGAACTTATTACGCATTTAGAAAACAAGATTTCTCTTTTCTCACTGTAAAAGGTGATACCTTTGGGAATACTTAGTTCCCTTATACTCTTACGCAAATCATGTTTAAAACTCTTTCTCAAAATTCCTCTTTGCTTTCTCAGAAAAATCAATTTAAAATGATTATTTGAAATATCCTTAACAATAACTCAATGAATACTTAGAGATAGAGTTCATGCTGAAAAATAGACATGAACAATCAACTCAACAATCTCAATGCACAATATACAACAACTCAATAATTAGGAATAGAAACTCAAAATCAGAAATTCAAGAACTCGAAACTCAACATCAAACTCATCTCAAGAATAATCAAAACTAATGATAGAACCTTAGATTACTCTCTTACTTACTGATAGAAAGTAGATGTAGGGCGTGAGGACGAACTAGTCCAACACTATGATAGCCTTACATACCTGAAAAAATAAATTTTTTGAAGAAGCTTGAAGGAAAATCTTGGAAGATGAACCCTAGTCTTAGTGTTTCTTGAAGTTCTTGAGCATAAGAATTTAGGAGCGAATGAGGGGTTTGATTATGAAAACTGATTTTCTACACGTTTAGGGTAATTTAGATGACTCCCTAAAGGTTTTAAGGCAAAAATACCTTAAAAATAAATAAAAAGAGCTGGAAGTCAGAATTTTATTCTAGCGGACAGTGAGGTCCGTATTTACTCCGTAATGCGGAGCCATCGCTGAGATACTGTTAGACTAGAGCGTCTCTAGTAAACCAGACATAACTTTTTACTCAGAACTCGGATTGAGGAAAACTTGATAGCATTGAAAATGACTCATAGACCTTTAATTTGATAGATCATGAGCTACCTAATTCATTATATGCCGAGAGATATGATCATTTGAAGTTGACATAAGTATAATCTTATCTCAAAACTTAATCAATATGGAAGCTTTCAACTCAACTTTGTGCTAGAGGTTTCTTGTAACCTTAATTCATCTTCAAGTTTATTGTCACACTAAAGAATTGACCTTAACACCTAATCATAATTGAAATATCACCTGATACGACCTTATATGCAAATGAAGAATAATTCGAGGCTTAACTAAGAAATTTTCGAGGTGTTACAAATTTGACTCGATAAATCCATTTTGAACCGACTACATTAGTCTTTGTTGGTCTGGGCATAAGGGTACATGTGTGGTTTTCATGTAGGGTTTATATCTCTTCTTTCATTGCTTCTTACCAGAGGGGGTGAGTAAGAGCATCTCTGTATAGTTTTGGAGTTGTAACGCTGCTAGTTAATTATATAAAGTATATTCACGTTTATGGCGATAGAAGGTTATTTTTGGTTCTTTATTTACTTTAAAGTTAAGTAACTGATAAAATAATTACAAATTTTAAGTGGTTGGACCATAAAAACACAACTCTATTTATTACTCAAGAGTAGATGTAATCCACAGATCAAAATTATGAGCGTTTAAATTAAAATTAAAATTATGATAAACACATTAAGTGATATAGAGTTATTTAATATATTTAATATATATATATATATATATATATATATATATATAT